>JBBMJZ010413099.1:15350120-15380900 GCA_037833815.1 Zingiber zerumbet
CTAAGTTTAATTTCTAAAGAACACATAGGTTGTTAGGGAATGTTCAGTACTTGTATAAATTTTTACAGGGGAACCAGTGCGGTATTTCCAGTAGGAACCAACACATTGCTCGTCACTAAAGGTTACATAACCTTAGGTGGAGCAATCGTAGTATGATGTGTTATAAGACAATAGTTAGTTGACTCAACTAGCATTGTCTCCATCGAGTAGCTCGAGACCTTGACCACATGATCATTTTACCAAGGTCATGAAGTTTATAATTCAGATTGGAGTGTTTGATCTTTTGTTGACAGTTATTAGAGGACATCTTACGAGTATGATTATGAGATTTGTGGTGATATTCCCTAATGGGTAGACTCTTAGTCAGGAGGTTGAGTGATCCTTTGCATTTTTGAATTGTCATTACTTTATTGTGGATATTGAGTATCTGAAGGATGAGAGAGTTGACATACTCTTTGGATAGTTATGGATGAAATTAGTAGAGTTTTTATACTCATCTTTTGGTTGATCGTATCTCTACCACTTGGAGAGTTGTTGATTATCGATCATGAAGTCAAGGGATATCTCTTGGATTTCAGTAGTCATACATTTTAGGTGGAATTGTGATATATTTATATATCTTGATAGTACACTAAGATGAGAATTTGTTACTGGAAGATTATCCGATTTTATTGATGTTGAAGATGGTTTAAGGTTGAGGGATATTGTGAGATCAGATATTGTGTTATGTTGATTTTTTATTAGATTAAATGTTGAGTTATGTGGTTTCATAATTATCTATTAGTGGATAGTTGTTTTGATAATCTATTGGCGAATATTTGTTTTGATGATCTAATATTTGGGTTTGTCGTTGATGGTGACATTGTGAGTGTCATGTGTGATATTTTTGGATTTGGTGATATGTAGTTGGTGATCGTATTACAGATTCGTTGCTAGTAATCTTATGGTTGAATATGCCTTATATACGGACATTATGAGTTTTTGGTAATGTCATTTGGGCTTAGTAATGCTCCAACGATATTTATGGATTTAATGAACCACGTCTTTCCGGAGTATTTAGATCAGTTTGTAATCGTCTTCATCGACGACATTTTGATCTACTCGCGTTCTGAGGAGGAACGTGCACAACATCTTCGCATAATCTTGGAGACTCTTCGACGACATTGTCTATATGTAAAGTTCAGCAAGTGCACTTTTTGGCTATCTTCAATCGATTTTCTGGGACACGTGGTTTCTAGCCGAGGTATTTCCGTAGACCCTTAGAAGATCGAGGCTATCATCATCTGGGAACAGCCGAAATCTGTTCAAGAGATTCACAGTTTATTGGAATTAGCTAGATATTACAGACGATTTGTTGAAGATTTCTCTCGCATTGTTATGCCGCTGACACGCCTGATCAGGAAAGGTGTGAAGTTTATGTGGTTAGAAGCCTACGAGACCAGCTTCCAGGAGCTGAAGCGGAGATTAGCATCGACACCAGTTCTGGTTTTGCCTTCTGGAGAGGACGGATTCGTACTCTACACCGACGCTTCTCTACAGGGTTTGGGCGCTATTTTAATGTAGCATGACAGTGTAGTATTCTATGCTTCTCATCAGTTGAAGGAGCATAAGAAGAACTACCCAATACATGATTTATAGCTGCCCGTTATTATCTTTGCTTTGAAGATTTGGCGACATCATTTGTATGATATTACATTTGAGATTCTCACTAATTATAAGAGTCTCAAATATCTTTTCACTCAGAAGGAACTCAATCTCCGACAGAGGAGATGGATGGAGTTCCTGAAGGATTATAACTGTACCATTAGCTACCACCTGTGGAAAGCTAATGTGGTTATCGATGCACTTAACTGTAAGTCCAGAGGGACTTTGGCTTGCCACCGAGTTTTAGTCACATACTTGATTTAGGGTTTCTCCGAGTTGGGCCTTGAGGAGCAGGGACAGATAGAGTAGGGTATTCTGGTTACCATGGTTGCTCAGTCATTGATCAAGACGAGGATCTGAGAGGCCCAGGCAGGTGATAAACACTTACAGTCCATTAGCAGCCATATAACTTCCAGGCAGCAGACGGAGTTTACCCGATGTGACGAGGGCATTATTTATTTTCGAGGAAGATTATGCGTACCTCAATCTCACCCAGTCTTGGAGGAGCTAGTTCAGGAGGTTCATCGCTCCAGATTTGCGATCCACCTAGGAGGAACTCACATGTATCAAGATTTGAGGTGTTCCTATTGATGAAATGACATGAAGAAAGACATCACGGAGTTTGTAGCTAGATGTCTAGTCTGTCAACAGGTGAAGGCTGAGCACCAAAGACCTGCCGAATTATTTCAAAGGATTCCTATTCCAGAGTGGAAATGGGGAAACATCACTATGAATTTTGTGGTGGGATTGCCTAAGACACGACGAGGCCATGACGCGATTTGGATAATCATTGATTGATTAACCAAATCCGCACACTTCTTAACGGTTCAGAAGACCGATTCGCTGGATAGATTAGCAGAGCTGTATTGTCGAGAGATCATCAGATTACAAACCGTTAGGGGGGGGGTGGGGGGCGACCCACGTGAGCCCCATTGTCCCCCTCTGTGGCGTATATGGCGTCTGCTGGGCATGCACGGGAGGCACCCACATATCACAGCTTTCTCTCTGTCTCTCTATATAGTAATTTTGATTATTTTGGATAATTTTAAATTTATCTTGTTTTGAAAATTTTATATTCAATAATTTTTCAATTTATAATTTACATAATAATTTTTTTAAAAAATATAATAGAATTTACACCACTTTACTTTCTATACATATTTAAAAATATATATATATATTTAATAATCTAAATTTTCTTAAATTTTAATAATTTCAACCAAACAATTAACAAATGACCTTTTTTTAAAAGTTGCTGAGACGGACGAACAATGATCTAATAGTTAGGTATATTTGCAGCATAACAATTTAGAAAAATAACCAATATGACGATTCCATTTTATGTTTGAAAAAACAAAAAAGAATTTGAGGACTCATAGAAAGGGGACAGTTAAGGAGAAACTATGATAGAACCACACCTGATCATAAAAGAGGAAGCAAGTTTTGTAGAGAAGGATAGCGAGGATGTCGCCATGGTGTAGGGAGTTCTCTATGTCCAACTATTGCGGAGGATTAGAGGGAGTTCACCGTGTCCAATACTAGGAGTCTCGGTGGCAGATTATGAGACCAGTCATTTGCGGATGGCTCGACGTCACATAAAATCGATCCGTTAGGGGCTTGCTCACTAGGCTCTCAATACCCTAGGTAGCCCCTCTTCCTTTGGCAACAATTTAGTACAGCTTCAAGATATTTTGTGTACATTCATCAACTGAAATCAAGAATAATCTCTTGCATCATATTTCTGGTAACTTGATTACTTTTTTTAACATTACAATTGTCAATCTAGGAGATCTATGTATTCGGTCAATGATTTGTAAGCTGAAGTCCTAATATACGTTACTGAGAGAAATCTTGGAGTGTTGCTTTCCAAAGGTGGAGCTTTGTTTCATAGCATCCGATGAGTTAATTGGCGCCTAATATGAAGTAGTAGACAAGTGCCACTGGCAATGCTATTATCATGCCGACAATTATCCTGCAATTCAAAAAGAAGTCATTAAAGGGGCTGATAGGTATATATCCTTGTATGAGATGTATGAAATATTGTTACCCAGTACTCATAATATCTGGATGCACACCATACTCTCTAGCAAAAACAAATGGTACGATTCCTTGTGGAAGACATGCCTACAAGCCCACAAATTAATTATAGCAGAACTAGGTGCTTAGTAAAAGTTGTTTTCTGTGTAATTGTTGTATATACTATGTTTTTTCTAACAGGTAATTAAAAGCTCAAGGTACATGTTTATCTATTTTTGAAATCACAATGATTCTAGAGTGACTGATTAACTACATACCTGAACTATTGCAACATTAAACAATGCATGTCGTATTCCAATGGTGTAGGATGGAATTGCCATGAGAGCTGGTCCTACGATAAACCTTAATCCAATAGATAAGAGCATCAACCGAGTACCACATGCTATTATATTAGTCTGTGATGCGATAAAAAGACCTGCCATTTCCCAAATTGCAGTGTTTTAGGCCATGGAATTGAACCATATAGTTTGCATTTACTATTTTTACCTATGCTGAACATTGCCATGCCAAGTCCACCATCTGACATTATTCCAATGGAATTCCTAATTATTGGTGGTAGTTCTAGTTTCCACCTGCAGAAATTGTCGTCATTTTAACCAATTTTAAGTGCATATACATGCACAAACAAAAGAAGAATCTTCTTTGTCTTGACCTAAAGCTGATTAATGCCCAAATGAGTCCAGCTAAAGTTGCACAGGTATTAGGGTTGACTATAAGCTTCCTCCAAACAGTTAGTAGGATTGCTTGACTCATAACATATCTTGCAGAGGAGTCTCTTGTTTCCTCTTCTTCATGTTTGATTTGTACTTCAAGAACTTCTTGTTCTCCTTCAAAACCAACAAAAATTTCAATGTCTTCTCCTGTTGGAAACTTGTTACAAGAAAGAAAATGAAGCAAAGCTGAAGTAAATAGAAGAGGTTGCAATTTTGAACCAGTTACAATGTGCCAAGCTACCAGCAACTTCTGTCTTTTTTGGCAAAGAACTGATGATGCACTCAATGCATAAGGTTTTCTGTTTTTTAATAATATATTCCTCTCAAAAGCATGAAACTCAATTGGACAAAACAAGGGGTCTAGAGCATGATAAAAATGAATCAGTTAGGTAGATGAGATTAAGTCATTGTACCACTTGTACTTTAATTAAGCCAGTTCTCTAATACCTCCATCCTCTCTCCCTTTTCTACATTGAAAGGAAAGCCAATTTGGCAATTTGGTCATCTCTTGCATTTTTTTTACCTTGATTTTTGCATGATACCATTCATCATTCAATTTGTTGCATCCTCCATACTAGTAGTTGGACCTTGCATATTTTCTTAATATCATTATGCAGGCTATTGAATGTGTGCATATCTGGATTACCACATCATCATGCACGGTAAGTTTGCTGAACATGGTTATGTCAGGATTACAAGTTCTTAGATATTATTTGATGAGATTAGAAACTGCTAGGTCTTTGCTTGGTATAATTCTCCATCTTTTTTTTAGCTAGCACTAGGTATCCAACTTTTCGGGCCGATTAATTCTGGAGATGATCCGCCCGACCCACGAAAGTTTTCTATCGGCTATCAGGATAAATTCAGAAGTGGTAGCCCAATATCCCAGGTTTGTCATCCCATCGAAGGAAAATGTTGTGCGCCGTAATTAGGAATCAAACCATGGGTGTTTGGGAGATTGCATGGGCATTCTGCTGCTGTACCAGAACCCTGGGGGCGATATAATTCCCCATCACATAAACTTGTAGATTCAAATCTAGTGCCTCTAGAATGCATAATCACCTCCACTATAAGGCCGTGGTTTGGAATTTTCATCTCCTAAAGTAGAATAACATAAATATGTAAAAACGAAGAAGAGAAATTCCATGTGATTTCATATAAGCCTACTCCAAGAAGAGAATCCAAGTCCATATAATACAAGATTTTTTTTAATAAAATTCACAAGGCCTATTGCTCACCCCTTGTACAAAATTTCTATAAAATAACTCTAAACTCATAACGTTAATAGAGAAATAATGAAGAAACTCACCTATATTGCTTCTTGTGCACCAACAACCTTCACATGCACTATCAAGCCATAGGTGCATGACTTCAAGACCTAACAACCTTGGTTTCAAAACTAGTTTTGGGGTCACAATGGCCTTTGATAACACTTGATGGAGTTGGACACTACTCTAACACTTCTAGCTAGACTTCACTTTCTCAAACTACAAATTCTAGATCCAAATGTGATACCTCTATAATACAAAGTTACTTGCATTATGAAGCCACTTGGGAATCATCTTTGTTAGTAGAATATCACAAACATAAAAAAATAAAAACAAAAGAGCTAATTAACATGGTTCAACTTTTAAAGCCTACTTCAGAGAGAATCCAAGTCTATAAACTATAAGAAATACTATAACAATCAGAGAACCAACTCCACACTCTTCTACAAAAATCTCTCTATCAACCCTAGACTGCTCTTAACATCAATGAAGAAATTATAGAGAACCTTATTTGTAGTGCTTCATACACATCAAAAGATTTCTTCAAGAAGAGAAATCTCTTCTCTACAAGTAATATAGTTTACCACAACCTCCACACCTATAATGAATTCCTTGGTACACTGATCCAAGATATGACAACCTTGTACCAAGTAATTGTTAGTCTCTCATGAGTTTTGGTTGGTGATAAAGGAGGTACCAACTTAAAGTGAGTAGTTTAGGTTTAATGAGTTGATTAAGTGTATATATTGACTTGGTTCAAGCTAGGATGATGGATGTGTTAATTCGACCAAAAAGTTGTGACCTCAAAGGGATCCACTTGAAGTGGATATGAATAACTAAAGGCTATTTATATAATTTGGGTAGAATGTGATTGAATGTAAGTATCTACTTAGGTAGGAGTCTAGTTCATGGTTTGAGGTGTCGAGTCATTGTCGATCAGCATGAGTTGAATTTACCATTTTGCTCGTCGACCAACACTTAGACACTTTGGTGCCGTAAAAGCTCACTATAAAACAAAGGAATCATGAAGGAATCATGACTAACAGACACCTCAACACCCATGGCTCAACGGAAATAGAGAGAAAATCATGAAAGTGAGAATATAGAGTGAATGGAGAGGAAAAACTTGTGGGAATAACTGGAAGAGTAGCTACAAGTGGTTACTGGAATGATTGCGCAGACAACATGTGTGATGGCGGAAGGTGAGCATGGTGGTAGGTGGAAGGCGAGCGTGGTGGTACGCGCAGTTGTGGGAGTGGTTGCGGGTGATTGCAATGAGCATGGGAGAAAAAACACATCAAGAGAAGGGAGAGTGAAATGGTGACCCTAATTAAATATATTTTAATTTTTAAACATTAATTTTAAATTAGATGAACTAAATTAAAATTGGTTTGAACTTAATTGGGTCAATTCAATAAACATCACTTAACCCTAAATCAACATTTACCCAATACCAAAATTAAAAAAAATTAAATAAAAAAATTTAAATAGGATAAAATTAGTTATTAAACATTAGTGAAAATTTTTAGTGTTGTTAACTTTTATAATGTTAAAAGAGACCCAGAGAAATTGTGTGGTCAACTGAAGAGAAAACTAAAATTCCATCGTGTTGAGCTCTCCTATATGTATCTTCTAAACTTTTGTTCTAAACTTAAAAATTTATTTAATTTATTTAAGAAAAATGTTAATTTATTTTAATGTTGGAATAGGTGTATATTAATCATATTAAATTATTTAAAAAAACTCAATCCAATTAAATTTGAAAGTAAAAAAAAAAAATTTAAATCTAAATTTTTTTAAATGTGATTGAGAATGAATTTAATTTTTAATTTTTTAAAATTTATATTCTTATACAATTAATAAAATTACTGGTTATTTTAAAGTATAATTTAAACTTAAAATATACATGAAAGACTTTTATAAACTACAACTAAAGTAGCAATTTTTTTAAAAAAATTAATTAATAAATATAATAAAAAGCCAAACATGTATTATATATTAATAATCTAATTAATTATTAAAAAAAAAATTTAACATTATTAATAATAATTTGATGAAATAAGTATCGAAATCAAACTCCTTATCATTCCGGCTGATGACTCAAATTCCAGCATGACTTAAATTTTAAACCTTAGTATAGTTACCTAGGGAGCCTATGTTGAAAACCCAATCACACTTGTCCTTGAAGTTTTAGGTATCAAATATTGAGGGATTTGTATATTCAAGTTAGGAAATTCTAGATTGATAGGTTTAAGCTTGGTGCATTCAATAAATTTACTAATTCAAATGGTTGAAGAAAGAAAAAAAGAGAAGAATCACACCATTTGCTTCACATGTCATAAGAGACCTGCTATACAAAGTGCCCGAGCAAGAAGATACTAATCATCATTGAAACATGCGTTTAACAATTGTTGGTGCATCATTTTGATGTATGTCAATGGTGGAGAACCTTTGAGATAAGGCAAGACTTTTGAAACCTCATCTCTTTAGAAAAATTCCTAGCTTTAGGGGAGCTTCAGTGTAAGGGGAGCATTGTTTTAGGTTTTGTGTTGTATTTATTGGTGCAAACCAATGCCTGGTGATCAAATTAGGTTTGATGTAGATGGCAAAGGTTTAAAGATAGTTTCATATTGGATTAATATTTATGTAAGTGTGCAGAGATGTAGGTTAGCTTAACATTTTCATTACGGGTACAATGTGAAAGACTAACAAGAGTTGAGTTCAAGGTTTAAAATTTCGACCTGTGTCGAGGTTTCGGTCATGGACCGGAACGATACGGTTTCGGTATCGTATCGTGCCGTACCGATATGGTTTTGGCATTTTTTAAATATAAAATATATTAATTAAAAAATAAAATATTTAACATAAATATTTAAAAAATAAGCAATATCAAAAATAATCTTTTAAAAAAGGAAAAGATATGAAAATAGATAAATAAATAAATAAAAAATTATTATAATTTTTAAATTAAAATAAATGAAATATAAAATTAATTAGATAATTTTATTAGGGTTTAATAAAATCTTTAGATTATCTCTATCATAGCTAGTAGTTGATTAAAATAATTAATCTAAGTTTAATTTAAAAAAATCCAAAACCCGACACCACTCGCGAACTCTCTCGACCTCAGTGTTGTCGCGGGGTTACACGACCCCTCAGCCATGGCCACGAGGATCGCGTGACTACTATGGCACTGCCACAGTGGTCGTGTGACCCCTCTGCAGCGGCCGCAAGGTCGCACGACGCCTCCACGGTGGCAGCGAAAGGGAAATGCGACCCCTCCGCTGCGGCCACGGGGTCGCGCAACACGTCGCAACTGTTACGGGTTTGGTGTCGGGGTCGTGCCGGTGTCGGTCGCAAGGCGGAACGAGACTTTTCGCCCGTTTCGACCGTCTCGGCACGGCACTTTAAACCATGGGATTGACTATGAGGGTGAATAGACCGTGCCTTATTTTTTTTTGCAAACAATCAAGCATATTTCTGAATATCCACCAACAATATATTGTTTTAGGCATGTGACCCCACTGCCTCCAATCATATTATATACAAACATTAGTAATGAAATTGACTTTTTAATTGATGTGTCTCCAAGCTGAAGATTATTGTTTTAGTATCATTTGTCTATCATTATCATTAAAAGTATCAAAAAAATAAAGTTATTCACAATAAATAAAATACATCAAATATTCACAATTTATAACATTGTCAAAATTAACATCAGAAATATTATCTTATTCAAATCAGATAAATATCTTCGTATGAAAATATTATTTAAATTTTTGAACAACTCTAACATAATTAAATTTTCATCTCAATCTGTTACACTAGTAAATATGAAAGTAATACAACTAAGAGTGAGCACAAGTATAATTGATAGATATGAGCGGTAGTAATAACAACAACCAACCCGTTATTCCACTAAGTGAGGTCGGTTATATGTATCTTCCTACGTTATTGATTTGATCTCTTACTATATCCTCATCTATATTTAAATAAATTTTATCGAATTTTATTGCTACTAACTAAGTTTTCTTTGGTCAATGTCTTCCTTTATTAATGTGTGTATTTATTAAGGTCTCACATCGCCTAACTAGGGCATTTATTGGTCGCCTAAGTACAAGTTTATACCATTTTAAATTCACCACTTGAAATTTTCTCTCAATAGACGCAACTCGACTTTCTCTCTAATATTCTCATTTCTTATCTTATTCATTCTCGTATGTTCACACATCCAATTTAATATCCTCATCTCTACGACTCTCATCTTCTGCTCGTGTGTCTGATTCATAGCCCGACATTCAACTCCATATAATAAACCAGGTCTATCTGTCGTTTCATAAAATTTCCTGATTGTATAAATAGAAATAGGAAACATAAAGATATGATTCACCTTGATTGTAGGAATTTGATTAGTCTACTTTCCAAACATAGGATTGATACTCTATATATATGTATAAGATTGATGAGTAAGAAAAACATATTTTACTCCTCTGTTTGCTTTAATATTTTTCATGAAATCAAAGCCCCCAAAAAAATATTAGGAGGGGTATGAAATTTGGGTCACTTATTTTTAGTAACATTTTGTTCTCATCGTTGGCCTAAGAGGAACTATCGCTTGCCGATCTGCTATCATCCAAATTTCGGTCATCGAAATCTCTACCATGAGCCACACGCCGAGTTTTTTGGTCCAATCCCACACATCGACCCGTGAAAGCGCGTTCATTACCGGAAATATCTTTAGGTGTCACTATTTTGTTCGCCTACTCCATATAATATAAAATGCATAATACATTAAAAATTTTAACATATTTGAACTTTATATTAAAATTCATCCAAATATAGGATTTTTTAAGATTTCATATTTTTCTAAGTAGAGGACATCAAAATGAATATGCTCTTGAAATTTCACTTTTTAAATTTTCAAGAATTTCCTATGAATTTCTTAAAGTAGCACTTGAAATTTTTAGAATTCTAAAAAAATAAAGTTTAGTCATTTTCATGTCTATTTTGGTCACTTCAATCTCTTTATTAGGTTTAATATTGTTTTTTTGTTGCATCTGATTGATATTCTATGCCTTGCAATTGTATACATTTTGAAACATCATGATTACATACTAATTGCTTGTACATAATTTTGACGCATGTAACATGCAAAATAGAATTTTTTTCACAAAGCACTGAGTGATATGGTTTTGGTACTTTTAAATATTGATATAAGTTGGAACTCGATTATATGACCACACTTAGTGCTTATATGATTATAATTTGCAAATAATTTTATTCCTAGAGTGCTTATTATGATTATATGCATTCTTCCTCATGTGTTTAGGTTGATTCAAAAATTTTATCTTTATGATTTCATTTTATAAAAATCAAAACATGCAATTGTTTGCACGAAATTACTGTGTAATGCTTGAAATGATTGAATGCTTACGTACTTAATTGTTTAATCACCATAATTAATTGGCATCTATTATGATCATTCATGTAGTGTTCAGTTATCACATATTCATATAATTTTTTATGTGTGGCAAAGAGGGAGGAATGTGAGGCTTAAGTAGTAATGCTCTCCCTAATTAGAAATAAGTTGTCACCACAAGGTAGCTTGAAATAAGGATTCAAAGTTCCACAGGATGCTTGGGTCAAGAGGGAGTAAAAGTTGAGGGGAGCTTTAAATTTTAGATTGTCTTGTTGCATTGCATGTTTGTACTTATTATTTTCTCTAGCATAAACAGGTTGTAAAAAAAATTTAGGGGATATAACTAGGGAAACAACCCCTCCCATATTGTTTGGGTTAGACCGTATTATTTTGATGATTTGGCAATACCACTTAAGTTAGTTATATTGAGTGTGCAGGTTAGTCATAATAGACAGACTTAGCGCTCCAGGATTGGTAGCTCGAACCAAGAGGCTTAAATCGAGAGAATGCTTGGAGTGCTAAAGAGAGAGGAGCCCATATCAAGAAAGAGCAAAATGAACTTAAATGAAAGTGGTCCAACACTCAAACTACTCAAGGGTAGGAAGTTTGAAGCAAGAAAGAGCTTGACGGACTTAAGGTGACCCAAATTGAAAAAATGCTCAAAATACTTGAGGGAGGGGAGCCTAAATTGAGGAAGAACTTGGTAGACTTGAGGGCTATAAGGCAAATCAAGGAGCTCAAAAGACTAAGGTAGGGAATCCAAATCAAGGAGTTAAAGACTCAAAGAAATGTAAATCCTATTGTGTTATTATGGTGATGTATCTTGGATTTATTTTTGAGCATGTAAAATGTTAAATGTAATTGCCTAGGTAGTGGATGGCCAAACTACATTCCAGACTACTGACGCAATTTGACAACCTCGGAGAGATGATGACAAATCGAGACATCCTAAGAAGCGCCATCAATGCGTTCCCAAAGATGACACAATGTGTATCAATTCTCAATTCATTTAACATTTCAAAGAACCTTGAGGTATGTATTTTAGAAGAATCCTTTTAGACTATAGAATTGCATGAGTCACGGATTGTAAGTCTAGAAGAAAAAAGCAAATTAAATCATGGCATAATCCTAGCAGGGCAAAAAGAGTCCGACTCAAATTCGTCAATGGAAGGAAACCACAAAGCTTACTTGGTAAGAAAGATGAAGATTTTGAATTCTGACAATTTTGACAGGAAACAAGCAAGTAGGTTGCTACGGAAGAAGAGAATAAAACGGTAAAATGCTTTCACTATGATGAAGGTCACATAAGGGACCAATGCCCAAAATTCAAGAAGAAAAGCAAAGAAAAGGTGAAACCGAAACTGAAGATCCAAAACCTAAAGTCAACTCGGAGTGGCACATCGTCCTCAGACGATTCTGAAGAAGAGACCAATCACAAAGTCGGACTCGCTCTCATGGCAATCCACAATGGAGTAAAAGACTCGAATATCACCTCATCAAGTGAAAGCCTTGGGAGAAACCGTCAAGGGGGAGCATCATCATCTGAGACGAGGTAAGTGAGGTGCGTAATCTTCCCTCTGATAAGTTGTATGAAACTATCAAGATGATTTCTAGATCTTTGTGTAAAATTAGGAATAAGTATATAGATCTAAAACTATTAAACACAAGTTTGGAAAAACAATTATCATGTTCAAAACCTGACCTAGAAAATTTATCGGCTGAAAACACAAGGTTAAGGGACAGGTAGATACCTTAAAGTTAGCTTTAAATAAATTTTCTATTAGTTCTTCAAATCTGAACTTATTGATTAAGAACCAGAAATTTAATTTTGCAAAAGTAGGATTAGGCCATAGAGGACCTAAGCATAACTTTAAAACCCTAGGACCTAAATTAAAAAGTGCGAAAACATTTTATTCCTAAAAATTATTTGATAAATCCTATTGGCAAAAATTTGTTTTGGCCTTTTGGGTGCCAAAATCAATTTTAAAATTTTAGGAAAACCCTAGGTTAGTCAACCATTGAAAATAAAGTGTTTTAACAATGAATGGTTGACTCGATTTAAGAATTGAATGTTCAAATTAGTTAAATACTTAAATTTCGAAATTTTGTTTGAAATTTTCATGCTAATTATTTTTCTGTAAAAATATGTCATGTCATTTATAGATGTTCAAAATTTCATTTTTAGATATTACAAATTTTTGTAAAATTTTCTGAAGAAAATCATATATGACGAACATATTTTTAAAGTTAGATGCTCAAATTTCAAAAATTAAAATAGATTTTTTGAGAAAATTAATTTTCTATAAAAGAACAGCATGCTAACTAACTGTAAATGGCTAAAATTGAAGAATTTTCTTATTTTTAGAAAGTTTTTAAATAAATTGTTTGCGATTGAAATGTCATGTTTTTGAAAATCAAACTTAATTTCATGTTAACAAGGGGGTAAATGAACTTATCTTTGTTTTTCAAAGAACTACTATCCCTAGATCGTTGGACACTGGTGTTGATGTTGTCAAAAGGGGAGAAAAGAAAAAGGAGTTTAAGTTTATCGAAAGGGAGAAAAGAGATCGATGTTTAATCTTGATTGAATTGAATTAGGGGGAGAATGAATGCAGGGGGAGCCTAAGATTACATCCCTCAATCAATTTTTTTTTATGCTGCATTACTTTCATGTTGTTTTACCCTAACTAAAACTAGTTTTGTCAAACATACAAAAAGGAGAGACTCTTAACACTCTGAATGGTTGAGCGGGAGATCGTTGGAGCCCTGAGTGGTGTTGACCACAGTTTTGATGTTTGAGCAAACCGATTTAATTTAGGTCTTGCTTTGATATCTGATATATGTCTAAGTGTATCTGATATGTTCATATATACAGTTCAATCGATTAAGGCATCGCTTTTAGACTTTTGAAGTGAACCTTAGAACCAAGGGTATATAAGCTCTTAGAGAGATTTTTGGGCACCAAGAACATACAAAAAGATTATATATAAAATTCATGTGCTCATCCAGATTAAGTGACTAAAGCAATTCAAAAAGCATGAAATATAGTTGAAGGCTCTAACATCTCAAGCCTTTGGTAATTTGCTTCTTCTCTATTCTTTCATTTTCATCGTTAAGGAGAGGTGAAGATTATTTGTTGAAATAAATTTCAATTAGGGTTAATATTAGGGAAAGCTTGTGAAATCCTTATTTAGGTCAAGGTGTTATCTTAGAGGTTGTGAACTTCGACTTTTAGATGCTTGATTGTGGGATGACACACCAGAATTGTTGTAGGTCATGAAGTAGGTGTATTTTGAAGCACATTACATATTCTTACTAAGATGTATTGTTTTCTTTCATATTTTGTTTCTCCTACAATTTAAATACTATAATCATCACTCACATGTACTTGTTACCTTGAATTTGAGCTTGTATTTGTGCGAGGAATATTAATAATTGGGCATTAGCTATTCATGACCCTCAATTAGCCAAACTATACACGATCATAACTGAACATATAGAAAAAACAATCACTTTGTTAAAGAGAGAGTACAATTTAATTACATTATCACCTTATTTGTTAGGTAGCAAATTACTAACCAAATTGTTAAATAGATTTGTAACAAGTTGAAGTTTTACAAAATATTAAATCTAGCTCAAGTGTTATGTGTTTGTAGGCTCATATGTAAATACATGAATTGTAGGGATGTATTGAAATATTTCTTATTCCTTAATATCATCTATATATAGGTAGATGGGGACTTTATCTAATGAATAATTTTCCTGACAAAAATAAAAATTATATAATACTCTTATTTCCATACTTAATCTTCATCCTATCCCATTTCATCAACTTTTGACACATTAACATATAATATAGTTGCCATACATAATATTCAAATCTATTTTCATAGATGTCAAATTTTGTGCAATTTTCTAGATGTCAAATAAGGATTCCATAGTAATTGCAACCTAACTATATCTTAGGATTGTGAAGTATTTATTAGCAAAAAGGTATCATGTTCAGTCGGATAAAAGGCTAGCAAATTTTATCCTCTTTTTTCTATGAACTTAAATAAATTAAAATTGTTCCATTCAGAGTCTTTTCTCTGACACTCAATTCTGTCTCACACTTGCACAAACTATTTCACATTTCCTTGGAAAGGAACACTTGGTCATTCAGAAGGCTCGGCCAAATGGAATTGATAGTTGAATTTGTATCTATCTACAATATAAATGAATGGCCTTATATAATTGCAACTGATAACAGGCAGCTATTTAAATTACACAATGAAACCCTTATCAGTTTATCCAAAATGGTAATCTACTTCTAGATAACAGAACTGATGCAAAAGCAACAAACAAAATACACCTTTAGTTGCATAAATAAGCACTTAAATGATAAATTATATCGGTTATCTTATCTGAAGAAGAAATCAGCTAAAGAAAGACTGTGCAAATCAAGTAACAAATAGGTCTTCCATCATAAATATTTAGGTAACCATGGTAATTTTAGATGAAAAAACAGCTTATTTTTCTGTCAAGCAAAAAAGGACTTGCCTACTGCCTCAGATGGAGTGATTGGGAAGTCCGACACTACACCATCAACTGAGAAGAAACCATTGTCAATAAAATAGAGGTACTCTGCCAATGGATCATAGCTATAGTTGTAGCTAAACAGATTATCATTTGCGAAATCTGATGCATAAATCTCCAACCCAGCACTATGAGCATCTGCCACAATAGATGTATAAGGACGCAGATAATTGTCATCCGTAACTGGCCAAATGTAATTCTTTGGAACAAGTATTCCAGAAGCAAAGGTCTTAATATATGTGAGATTTGTCAAGAGAGAGGTATATGTCAGGTTGGTAGACGGTTCGCTTCTGCCTTCAGCAAGAAAGCGGAAAATGAGCTTTGTTGTGGTGTTCCTAAATCTGTGTTTTATGCCACTAAGAAAAAGCAACTCTGGTGAAGATAAGTAGTTCACAACAACATTCTTTGTCACAGAAAGAACATAGCTTCTCATGCTCAAATTGTGCTGGCTGTAGAAATTATCATGCTGCATATGGAATAGGCCATCATAGAATTTAGGTGGATATTATCCCTATTGTGGATCTTTCATATCAAGAAATATTTGATAAGTTAAATGAACATAAGTGATGCTAAAAATAGGCTAACCTGTATATTTAACCAAATTCCAAGGGGGCTTATTCCTCTCAAATCAAAGACATTAAGTATGGATCCTTGGGAGTCAAAGTTGGGTGACCGTGAATAAATCGCTTGGGTTACTGTTCAAGGTATGAGGCATGAGCATATTGACCAATCATGAATGCAAGAGCATAATAATATAGAGAGAGAGAGAGACATGTCATATTCATGCACTGTTACTAGGTTAGAGCAGTGTATTTGAATGACATCATATACACATATTGTAACTTGTACATAATAAGCATATGTGAATATCTAATATTACTTACCACCATATTGCTCAAATCATGAATAATGTGTTCCATTATTTTAAATCTTATAAATTTCCATGAAATAATAATTTTGATAAAATACTAATTCTTATAAAAGTACTATTCATCTTACCCATTATAGTTACCTTTTACACCATTCAAAGAAAACTATATTTCACACTATTCCATTCCCCAAGAAATCCATATTCCTAGTAAGTTAGACAAATTAAGGGGGAATAGACAGAGAAAGACATATGAATTTAATAAATCAATATGTGGTAACAACCCAATGTTGGGCCCAATTGGCCAATAGTGCCATGCAAACCTTAACTTAGGTTTAAAACTCGTTTTCCATAACGTTTGTATTTGTGACGGGTAAAATTTTACAATAGAAAATTTCATGAGTGAAGTAGTTCAAAACCTAAGAGATGTCGTAGGGTGAGTTTGAAGGATGTGAAAGACCTAGAGTCTTGTAGTGAAAAGAGTTTTCTTTTCAATGAGTGCTTTTTAATGTTGGAGGAACATTAGACACTAGAGATGAGTTTTTTTTTTGCTTTCCTCAAGTGGTAGATGGGAGAGTCTAGGAAGCATTAAGAGCTCCCTTATATAAGGTGTGGGAAGAGGATTAGTCTAAATGTTTATTACACCTTTTTCCCATATTATATACGCTTGGATTGCCTCGAAGAAATAGGCTTATAGTGAACCACATTAATTGTGTTTGTTTTTCTCTGTGTTTTTGCTATTCTACTAAGTGAGACTGAGATTACATCATGTTCATTTGTGATGGAGGTTATTTTGCATTCTAGAGACATCATATTTATTTAGATGAACAATCACATCTAGTAATCTTAGAGACACTTATGATCATAATAGGTTGAATAGGACAAGCATCCAAGTGGGTTCGGACAACCCAAATGAGTCGAGCGAGCCGAGTTTCAAGCAAATTCAGACAAGCTAAGTGGGAAAAGTAGTAAGCTAGGATTGAGCTAGCAAAATTGGATGGATCAGTGGTCTGCCGAGGTGGATAGAGAAGGTCTGTCAACTATTAATAAGGTGGAGCAAACAAGGTGCATCAAATAAAAATGGGCACATTAGATAGGCACAGCCTATAAAATTGAATAAGCTGATAGGTATAGCCGACCTAAATTGATCGATGGGCCAAGTGGCCTAGGTGGATGAGCATATCAAGCGAAGTGGATTAACAAAACAGGCCAAGCAGACTGGAAAGGCTAGCAATCTTTGATACAATGTGTTAGACAATCTGGGACCCAATTAGTGGTTAGATATGCCAGACAAATTAGGAAAATAAATGAACCAATAGGTCAAGGAACCAAACAAGTCAAGTAGGTCAAAGGGAATTGGCGAGTTAGGCGGATGGATTAATAGATCTAATAAACCGAGCAAACACAATGAACCAAGTGTTCTTGCATATTTGAGCAAGTTGGATGAAATACTATTTACTGGGATATTTTACTATTGTATAGACTATTCATTGTCAAATACTTAGATATTCCAAAAAATTAAACATAACTTGAATAACCCATTTATTTCGTTCCATAAATCAAACTATGGACTACATGTTCTTTGTCCAATTATTCCTTAGAAATAACTCATTCCTTGTCAATTCCATTGCATGAACAAAGTGCATCAAAAAGGTGGTTGTTGGGAGAATCACGCATTCCTCTTTATTTGGCTTCAACTAGACAAGGAAGTTCTTATTATCTTGTTTAAAGAGAGAGGAAATTCACACTAATATTTCCAAATTTTTACAGAGAGTTCATTGGCCAGGTTATGATGATATCAATCAAAAGGCACAGGAGGTATGGTGATTATAAGGCCAAAGAAAACCAGATCTGGTTATTTCATATGATAGCAAGGGTCTCTAAACTCAAGTTACAGAAATTTAACCTGCAGATTTTGTCTCATTATCAGAGCATCTACAGAACAGCTGTAAGTCCATCCAAAAAGGTGGTTGAAGAATATTAACCTCTTGAGAGGCAAAAAAAATAACTAAATAAAAATAAGACATGTAGGCATAAAGAAGAAGATAATGAGGGAAGTATAACAATGAACAGGAAGATGAACAAGGGAAGAATAACAATGAATAAGAAGATGAATGCAGGAAGTATAGCAATCCAATTCTAGTGTAAGGATCGTGGTTTCAAGTGTCAATGGGTTTTAGTTGACATGGCCATCAAAATCTGTCATTCTAGACACCAACTAATATCAATATTATGCCAACATGATAAATGTTGTCACCTGTGCTGACACAATTCAATGGTACCTGAGATAGGGCCGGTGTTGATCAGTACTCTCCCAAAATGGCTGAGAAATAACTTCCCATCATTGATACTTCTATTTAAACGTAAGATGACTATAAAATTAAAATTCATTTAACTGGATATCAGCACACTTTGAATCATGTCGAGTGTGAGATGGTACTGAAAAGGATCATTTTGGGCTGGAGACCAAAACTTTTGCACAAAATGATACTTAACCTTGCCAGGCATTCCTTATTGGCCTATGTTTCATCCACTGCATTTGGGTTTAGTATCCTAGCCTATCAATGGGTAAGGAGGGAGAATACTTGTAGAAACCAATGAATAAATATCCAATTGGAAATGATATATTAGGGACAGCAGTAGAAATCTTAAAGTAATCTTTAGGGTATCTATGAATTCTGGCTAGATAGAACAATAGAATGAAAGCTCACATGACAGAGCTAATTATTCTCAACCCTGAAGATCTGTGGCATCAATAGATTAAGGAAACAGCAAAGAGTAATAGAGGTGAGTGATCTATACTAAGCCACTACGACAAAAATTTTCTGCATACCCATTAAAACATCTAACTCCAATGGCATTGGGGTTATAATTCCATCTAAGTCAAATTCACAGTGCTGTAACTCGTGAGGTGTCGCAATGACTGTTAACCAAGGAAAAGGATGAAAGGAATGAGTTTGGTACTTATGTCAACATGATTGACAAGAACAAGGGTAAGAGATCACTACAAAAAAAAAAAAAAAGAAGTTAGATGACAATCATTGAAAGACATGTTGAAAACTATAAATAATCAAGATACACAATTAAGGGGAATTCACAATGCGGCATAAGCAAGAATTTGCACTTGCAGACAATGAGATAGGCTTGATCAGTTGGACTCCAAAGAAGAGTAGCTCCAATAGCTTATGACACACAAAAAAGTTTCAATGTTGAAAGAGATTCAACTCATAGGTGAAGTAGTGGATATTTAGATTAGACACAAAAGGCATTAAATCAAATGACAAGGATAAGCCATGTTCAACATGAAGAATTTGAAGGGTGTCTATCTAATAATCCTATGAGATGTCATCGTCTCAAGGGTTGACTACCTACTCAACCATTACTCATTCATATTGGTGCAATCAGCCCTAGGTAGTTCCCTGTTACTCATTCGTATTGGTGTAATTGACCCCAAGTAGTTCAGTACAACCTTGGGTTTTAATGTTTGGGCAAAGAGTTTAAGGTCAACCTTACTTTGTGATTTAATAGATGAATGATTATGTTGGGGACTTGGTGAATTTACACATGGAAACGACTTAGCCCGACCAAGATCATGATTACCCAATGGCTCAAACTTTGTGAAGATCAAAGAAGGATAGTATGAGATATCATGCAAGACGATGAGCGTTAGAGTATAATTGTGCATGAATAGCAGACTATGTAAATAGAGTGTGAAGGATGGCGCAGGAAGAGAACCAAGGGCTCGGTGCATCTGAGGACAAAAAACTTAATGGGGAGATGGTTGAGGCAGACTACATAAGCAAAGCGTGAAGGATAGATTGAGGAGTGAGCTGACAGTTTAGTGCATTCAAGGGATGATAAAGTTTAACATGAGACAGCTCGATGCCAAAAACCAGTTGTATGGTGCACTGACAGCTAAAAGCAAATGTACTTGTGCCAGGGTAATCTCAACTTAGGCAGGCTTGCTCATTAAATTGGTCACAATCAACAGATTAGTTTATTGAAGAAGTTCTTAAGTTGATTGATGATTGAGTCAAGTGGTAATCAACTTCAACACAAATAGAATGAAGCCTCTCCGGAGACAAGTTGATTAATCGATCCATCTCGTGACTGTGACTAGTCGATAGTTAAACTTCGATAAAGCAATTGTCGAAGGATATGATCGAGATCCACTAGAACAAGAGCAAACTAATCAATTGATCGGCGCCAGCACAGTAGGATCGAATAAAAGTTTCGTTTAATAGAAGATGCTATTTTAAGGGTTCCAATGGAAACAAAAAAAAGAACAACAACACATATTTAATAGTGATACTTTGATTTTTATTAATGCTTTTGTGTTAACCCTCGAAACTCTATTGTAAGCCTCTTTGTGCTATACTTTTGTGAGCCTCTTTCTATTATCTTTTTTGAAGACTCTTTATGCCATCTTTGATCAACTTGCAAGAGGTTTCTCCACCTCCGGTGTTGTCATAAAGTATAAAGTATAGAGGATTCCGAGAGTGATCCACCAAAGAATCATAGGCAATGGAGTAGGAACATGAGAGCTATCAAACTATGTTAAAAGTCTATGTTTGCATTGTGGTATATTTGTATTTGCTTGGATTTCCACTGCTAATGTTTTTGTTGTGGCCTTTCTAAGATTGCAACAAAAGTAGATCCCTTTTCTAATCACAAGCACGAAAAGTAACATGTTCTAATAGGTGGCATTAGAGCTAAGTTTGCTCCTTTACAGATTAATTGCCAAGAAAAGCATCAAAAGGGATGGCCAGATCAAGCATCACCAATGTTTGAAGAAGAATTTTCCATGTGAAAGCAAAAAACAGAGGTATTCTTTAGAACTGGTTTTGAATTAATGCTAATCACGAAACACAATTTTGAGATGTCTAATGACAGAGTATTGAAAAAATTCTCACATAATTATTCATGAAGAAAAGACACACTTTTATACAATAGGAATTAATAAAATAACGAAAGATTAATTAAAGGAAAAAACTATTCTACTAAAAAAAATTATTTTAAATCAAATCAATCTCATTGATTATATTCTTTTTCACCTATGATTTTATTGACTTTCCACAAGGAAAGATTTGATTATTTTCTACACTCCCCCTCAAGCATGACTATAGATATTGATGAGGCCAAGCTTGCCTTGAAGAAACTTATGAGCTTGTTCAGATAATCCTTTAGTAAGAAGATCAGCTAGTTGGTGAGATGTAGGAATATATTCAATAATGCTTCATCCACCTTTCCTCTAATAAAATGAGGATCAACCTCTACATGTTTCATCCAATTGTGATGCTAATACCTAACTTATTATCACATGGAGTAGCATAGTATCTTCAAACTGAATTTTTAAGTCTTTCATCACTCTTTTGATCTAGATGAGTTCACAAATTCCATGAGTCTAGCTCTCTATTTAGCTTCAACACTACTTCTTGCAACCACAAATTCTTTTTTGCTACATCATGTCACTAAATTCCCCCATACTATCATGCAATACCTAGAAGTTGACTTTCTATTATCAATTGATCTTGCCTAATCTGCATTAGTGTATGCACACACTCTTCTATCTTCAGTTTTTGCAAAGAACGAGTCTTTCCCAGGAGTTTGTTTCAGCTATCTTAAGATTTTGTATACTGCATTCATATAACCTTGACATGATAAGTACATATACTAACTTACTAGGCTAACTACAAAGGTAATATATGGGCGTGTATGTGACAGATAGATGAGTTTTCCAATAAGAAGTTGATAACTGTCTTTGTCAATTGGGTTTCCTTCAAGCATTTTTCTCTTGTTCCCTAGTTAATTGGCATGTTACTTTGCTTACATCCCATCATGTCAGTTTCCTTCAACAAATCCAAGTGTATTTCCTTTGAGAGACTGAAATACCTTTTTTGTTTCGAGCAATCTCCATCCCCAAAAAATATCTCGATTTGAGATCTTTGACTTCAAATTCTAGTGCCATCATTTTCTTGATTTCTTCCAATTCTTGATTGTCATTTTCAATGATGATGATATCATCAACATACACTATAAGAATGGTAATTTTTCCTCCATCAGAGTGTTTCACAAATAGTGTATGATCTGCTTGTCCTTGAATATATCCGAAGTTCTTGATTACCTTGGATGATCGATCAAACCAGACACGAGGTGACTGTTTTAAACCATAGAGAGATTCATTGAGCTTGCAAACAATCTTACCATCCAAATTTTCTTCAAATCATGGAGGTTGATTCATATAAACCTCCTCTTCAAGCTCTCCAATAAGAAAGGCATTTTTTATATCAAGTTGATGTAATTGTCAATCTAGATTAGCTATCAATGATAGAAGAATTATGACAGTGTTAAGTTTGGTAACATGAGCAAATGTCTAAGTGTAATCAATCTCATAAGTTTGAGTAAAGCCTCTGGCCACGAGACGATTGAACCATCAATCTTATACTTAATCGTGAATGCAATCAATAGCACATTTCCCTTTGGTAATTCCACCAAATTCTGTATTATTCTATTTGAGAGCATGCATTTCTTCAAGAATAGCAGTCTTCCACTCAGGAATAGCTAGTACTTCCATGACAGACCTAAGAATCAATTTACTAGACAATTTTAAAGAGAAAGTACGAAATGTGGAGGAGATAAATTAGAATATAAGATAAAGTTCGAAATAGGATATTTGGTGCAGGATCGGACACCCTTTATGAATGCATCGGTATATCATGATCGAGAAATGTACCTGTCATTATAAGATTTTACCATCGGTTCATCTTCTTGGCTGTCACTAGAATTTACAATTTCTTTATTATCTTGAGAAGTTTTTTTCCTTGAATAAACCAAGATATCCGATTTTCGATCGGGTACTCCCCCTATTTCATTAATTTGAGGACTGACTTGGATAGGATCAGACATGGATGGAGGCATGGTGTCCAGATTAACACTAAGGACGGGAAGGGTATCTCCATCATCCTTTGAGAGAGTTCCACAGTTGCCACAGCTGTCAACATGGCCATGTGGTGTAACACAAGCGGACCACGTCAGATTCTAGAGGTTACAATCATTATCACCATAGCTATGTGGTGTAACTCGGGCAGGCCGTGTTGGACTTTAGAGGTTATGATAATCATCATCACGGTCGTGTGGTGTGATACGATCAGGCCGTGTTAGACTCTAGTTCTCTTCCACCAACTTTAAGACTTCATCATCCTTCCCTTCTTGAAGCGAAGTGTAAGCGAAATATGGGGTACCTTCAAAAAAAGGTGACATCACAATTAACATGCCTTCTTTGTATGTGGACAATAACACCGATAACCTTTTTGAGTAGGAGAATACATAACAAAGACAGTTTTAAGGGCTCGAGGGTTAAGTTTGCTGTACTTATGGCCATGGATATGCACAAAGAACATACATCCAAATGTCTTCAAAGGTAGACTATTGAGGACGAGAATTTGTAGATATATTTGGGTGAGAAAAGACAAAGGTGTAGCAAAGTTTATGGACTGACTAGGGAGACGATTGATAAGATACGCAACTGAGGATTGCATCGCCCCATAAATATTTGGAACATGCATAGTGAACATGAGGGCACGGGCAACCTCCAACAAATGACGATTTTTTTTATATTCAGAAACTTCATTTTGTTGTGGAGAATCAACACATGAGCTTTGATGAACAATTCCATTTTCCACTAAATAGTCATCTAAAATGGCATTGAAATATTCTTTGCTCGGTTCTAAGAATTTGGATATTTATTTGGAATTGGGTCTTGATCATTTTGTGGAAAGTTTTGAAGATGTTGGTTTTAAATTTATCCTTAAGAAGGTAAACCCAAGTAACTCGTGTATGATCATCAATAAATGAGATAAATCATCTTTTCCCATGAGAGATGCATTTGTGAGGGACCCCAAATATCACTATGAATTAATAAAAAATGAGTAGATAGTTTATATCTCTTGGGAGAGAAATGTATGCGAGTATGCTTGGCTAGTTGACACTTCACTATTGAAAGAGAATCTTTATTAGCAAACAATGATGGGAACAGACGCTCCAAATAACCAAAACTAGGATGGCCAACATGATAATGCCAAGACATTATTTCCCTACACTAGAACTAGAAAAAGCAACATGAGACACCAAAGGCCAACTATTTTTATCTTCGAAGTAGTAAAGACCTTCATGAATTCTAGCATTGTCAATTGGCTTCCCTAGGTCCTGAAAATGACACGACAAAGGTAAGAATTTAGCAAAACACTGATTAACAAGGGTGACTTTGCTAACCGAAATCAAATTGCATTTTAGAGAAAGTACATGAAAAACATATTTCAAAATGATATGCTACGATAATTGAATATCGTATATGCCAACAACTACAGTTAATGAACCATTAGCAATCCTAACAGTAGTTTGGTAAGACCAGGGATGATAGGAAGAAAAAAGATTCGAGTCACCTGTCATATGGTCAGAAGCCCAGAATCAATGACCCAAGGGGTCGTTGAATGATTAAGAAAGGATGAATTGAGTTTACTTGATTGAGTCATGAAGCACGGACCAATATTAGAGTTGGAAGACACATTGAGGACCATTTGATTGACGAGTTTACAATATTGTTCAATCTGCTCTTTGGTGAAGGGAGCAGGAACACCAGAGACTGCCGGTTTTTCTTGGCTCGATTATGAAATCCACGGACTTCATTCTTTTTTCGAGGTTGTCAATTTGTTGGTTTCCCATATATTATTCAACATTTATCCTTAGTGTGGCCTGGCTGGTTGCAGTGTCCACACCAAACGTTGATTTGGTGTAGAGTTTTTTTGGAAACCAAAGCTAAAACATCTGTTGTAATGGATTGTGATGCAATAATCTCATTAGTAAGCATGACCTTACGACGAGCTTCTTCCAGTCGGACTTCAGTGATGGCTTCTTCAGGAGATGGGAATGGGTCACGTGCAACAATATGGTCACATACCTCATCCAAATTGCGATTAAAATGCCAAAAAATCAAGCAGACGCTCCTTTTCAATATTGCGGCAAATTTTAATACTACAATCAGTGCAAGTTGAATCTTCTTCAAAGAATAGATCAAGTTCCTCCCAAAAATCCTAAAGACTAGAGAAGTATTGTGTCATGAAATTTGAACCTTGTTTCAATTCTTTCAGCTTCGATCGTAGCTCAAATATCTTAGTATTACCCGGATCGAAATACATCTTCCGAGTTGCGTCCCACACCTCCTTGGTCGTCTTGGACCATAGATAATGACGACTAATGTTGAGTTCCATGGAATTAATTAGCTAGACAAGCACAATTAAATTCTCAGCTAGCCAGATCTGGGACGATGCATTGCTTGATGTGGATTGAGAAGAGTCGCCCATAAGATAACCCAACTACCCTATGCCATAGATAACTATCTTTACTGATGGAACCCATTGCAAATAATTATGGTCGTTCAACTTATGGACCGTAAATCTTGCAAGGATAAAGCATCGCATCCGAAAAAAGAAGAGACAACGACAAAGGCTTTTTCAATCGTAGACTGAGTGGAAGAATTAGTAAACATCGTGGTTGTCTCTGGAGGAGAAGAATCGTACGTGTTTGTTTATAGAGAGGAACTCTGCTCTAATACCATGAAAAAATTCTCACATAATTTTATTCATGAACAAAAGACACATTTTTATACAATGGGAATTAATAAAATAAGGAAAGAATAATTAAAGGAAGGAAAAAAAATTCTATCAAAAAATAAATTATTCTTAATCAAATCAATCACATTGATTGTATCCTTTTCCACCTATGATTTGATTGACTTTCCACAATGAAAGATTTGATTATTTTCTACAGTATGATCAAGAGGAACACTAATGGACCACGAAAACAAAAGATGAATACATGGCTAATAGTAAAGTTGAGTACTTATACTAAGTATCCTACCCATAAATTGGATCAATCAGATTGATACCAACCAATCTGCTAAAAAATTGTGAGACAAATTGGTGGAGTTACACGAAGCCACCGTGGAAGTAAAGTTAGCAAAAAGGAATCTCTTAAGAAATCAAATAAATAACCTAAAATTTGAAAAAGGAGAACCCATGGGGAAGCTCCATGCCCAGGTAAAAGACTTGATCAATGGATTGGTAAGCATCAATGAGACAATGTCTAATCGGGACATGTTAATAAGTGTCATAAATGCATTCCCAAGGATGTCTCAATGGATCTCAATGGTAGATTCTTTTTATATGTTAAAAACCTCAAGGTAAGTAGTTTAGATGATTTATTCTCTACCATGAAATCACATGAATGTAGACTTGCAAGCTTAGCAGAAAAAGAAAAAAATTATAGGAGAGATAGTATAACTCTTACAGCAACATAAAAGGACAAAGGGAAGATGAAAGGTTATCTAGATTCATAGGATTCCTCATAAGAGTTTTCTTCTATGGAGAACAATGAAGAAGCTTTTCTAGAATGATGCCTCTCTAAAGACACTGATCAAGTTGACCGGTGGACGAAGCAATCGCCGAAGGAAACTAGAATCAGCCAAGAGTAGTTGATTGATGGCACTAGTACAACAAGATCTTGTGGAAGACACTATTTTAAGGATCTAAAGGCCTGGAATCAAAGAACAACAAAACATATTTCGCAACTGATAATTTGTTTTTTATGTGCTTTCTTATTAACCCTAAAAGCTTTGTTGTAAGTCTCATTGTGCTATCTTTGATAGACTTATAAGAGGTTTCTCCACCTCTGGTGCTGCCATAAAGGAGAAAATACAAAGGATTCTAGAGTGATCAACCAAGGGATCATAGGTCATGGAGTAGAGGCCTAGGAGTCGTTGAACCACATTAAAAACCTATGTTCGCATTGTGGTATGCTTATGTTCGTACTTTTGTTTGATTTCAATTGCTAACATTTTTGTTGTGACCTTACTAAGATCGCAGCAAGAGTATATCATTTTATAATTTGCAGTCACGAATAGGATTCGCAACCACCACCCCTACTGACCGTCCTTTCAGCCTACGTGTTCCAACCGTCCATAGTTGTGTTAGTTAGTCAATGTCCTATCTCAGTTCATTCAACACTCTAAAGTCAACTTTTCCTAAGGGATATCAAATCAATCATGTCATGTGACAATAAAATAATATAAAACTTCTACAGCTATATAACAAATAGTACAAGAAATACTATATTAAAAATAAAAAATAAAAAAATACAAAATAATCACAAGTAAAACTATATAAATTATATATAAAATGCATAATAATTTTTAAACTATATTTTACATGATGTATGATTAATTAACCTTCTAAAACATCCTCAATAAATATAGAGGACAAATAAATGCAAATAATGACAAGTGAGCTATTACAATAAAAAATCTTATTATCATTGCTTAGCACCAACTAAGGACAACAAGTACTCCAGTATGTTGGTGTAATAATGCATTTAGCATGTAGTTTTAATGTTTGTGAATTTATTGTGATTAGCGATATAGTGCCTCAGGAGTGCAAGTGTCTCAAGTGTATAGGTGCAATTGATTAATATTATTTGTGCAATAATGGAAGTCCAAGTAGATCAATGATCAGATGCTTAGCAAGTCGAAGTCCAAGTAGGTCAAAGGTCGATCAAGTGAAAATCCAAGTATGGCAATGACTAGATACTTAGAGATTTCAAGTTCTAGTAGGTTAAGAAGGACCAAATGCTTGGCAGACAAAGAAATCTCGGAGACACGATCTCTTGGCACAAAAAACTCAAAATCAAGGTTTCTTGGCTCGTGTGGTCTCAAACACAGAACCTCACGGTAAGTTCCGATGAAGTTGAGAGTCGAATGCAACTGTAAGGAAGGTAACAGGAGGAACTAGACTTAGGAAAGGACTCGACCAGTCACTGAACATGTCTTTCAATCGACTAGAACTTGAGTTGCTAGCAGTCGACGAAAGAGCACAGAATGATGTTTCTATGAGGTTTTTTATAGGGCTTAGTTGACTGATGATTAGGATGAGTCAATTGCGGAACCAACAGAAATCTCAGGAAAGCATTAATATGACACAATTAGAATACAACCATAAGATAACCTAGACGCTAGAACACTTCAATCAACTAATGGTAAGATTGAGTCGACTAAGGTTATCATTGCAATGTAGAAGAGTAACAAATTCAAGTCAGCAGTCGACTAGAGGTATGAATATATTGACTGATTAGGTACTAGAAAGCAAATAAAAGGTTGAAAGAAGAGTTAAATTGTTGGTTTAGTACAAGAAGACTACTAAAAGTGCTTACTCTTCCAATCTTCGTCTCAACTCTGGTGCATGCGATTGTTTCATTTGTTGTAACTTTTCCTATGCTCAACTTCTATCTCTGTAAAGTGTAAGGTTTCCGAGAAGGAAGAAGATAATGGATTGTGATGAGTGACAAGTCATACGTCATGGAGCAAGAACCTATTGGTGCAATTAGTTTTGATGTTTTAGCAAAGGCTTAAGTTAAATAATGTATTTGATACTGATTTATGTTTGCAAGTGCAGAACACTTGATGGTGGTAAGTATTGCAAGTGCAAGAAAGGAAGTCCCGACATATAAGGTTGACGGAAGTGTTATCAAATCAATTTTGATTTAATGCTTGGAAACTATAAGTTCTAATAGGTCAAGCTTGATCAAATGCCTGGCAGAAGAGGAAGACCCTGAATGGAGAAGGGTTTCTTCAAGCTTGGTAAATTTCTTTTGTGCAATGATAGTGTGAGTGCACATGTAATTTTGGGCAATTGAGGGTTAGATCTAGCTCATAGTAAATCCTTATAAATGTCTTAGTCAGTGCTCCAATCCACTAAAATATGTTTTTTAGTTAATGATAAGTTAGTCAACTAGATAGTCAACTCAAGTTAAATAAAAAGGGAACAAAAGCTTATTGTTCGCCTCTGCCTATATGCCACTCAACTGTGAATCGATGATATTACGTGTTAGTCTACTGATGGTATCTTGAGTTGATTAAAAAAATGGTTAATTGTTGTAGATTGATGTGATCTTGAGTTAACTAATAGAGCAGTTGAACAATTGCAACAGAATGATTACTTGTTACAATTTACAATTGCTCATTCAGAAGCTACAACAAAGAGTAGTCGATTGATGACGAGAAGCACTAAACTAAAGCATAAACACAATCAAAGGAAAAGACTGTGTCTATTACCATCTCTAGTCGTGCCGCATAATCCAACCACTAGTATTAGAGTAAGGTCGCTCTTCAAGTACTAACCGTCAAGAGAACAAAGACTACAGATGGGAAGAAACCACTAATATCTATGGATTTTGAAGACGGTCTCGGTTTTGGCATTTGAGTACCTCCACCCTTCAGAGTAGAAGAGTTCTCTCGATAAAGGACAAGAATGGAGACCTAGCAAGTTAACATCCAAGATTGGTTTACCTTGAAAATTCAATTTGAAGCTTTGAAAGACAAGAAGGGAAAACCTCTCGAGAGAAACAAACGGATCAAGGAGCAAGTCCAAAAATTCAAGGCCAACAAAAAGGTAACTGAATTGTTAATAAATATTTTGTGTCAAATAGGTGAATACAAGAGTGCATGTAATTTAAAGAGAAAGTTGGTCAAGCTTCATAAAAACCTTACACCGGCATAAAAGGAGGAAGATGCAAAACAAAAGATTTCATTAGCTCAAGAGCAAGAAAATTCAAAACTTGAGAAGTGCTCAATAGAAGTAGAAGTCATCGAAGCATTAAACTATTCACCCAAGAGTGAAGAGGAAGAGAGGCTGGTGACACCGGAATGGAAAAAACCTTTATTTTTTTTTTGGATCTCTAATTCTCTTTTTTTTTAGAATTTTCTCTCCAAAACAATCGGCAGTTGACCCACTACTTAATACCCAAGCTAGGCTAGTGCCAAGCATGGGTCAAGGCAATCAACATTAAAATAATACAAAATAAGAAAGAGAAATAAATTAAATTAAAAATAAGTAATATTAATGTATACACATAACAATTATATCCTTAATCATCAAAAGGATTTTACAATCACAAATAAACAAGTTCAAATTGATCAGTACGAACTAAACACAGATACACAACAAATATATATATATATATATATATTATACATTATAACCAAGAAAAAAAACATCACAATAAAATATAAAATATAATAGTTCATAGCTAGCCATCCAAATTGCAAAAAAAACGCATAGCTAGTTTATAGTTAATGCCATTATGCCAAAATATAGATAGATAAGTAGTGTCAAATAGACAAATAACTTATAAAAAAATAGTTTTTTTCTT
>JBBMJZ010413099.1:15435737-15447884 GCA_037833815.1 Zingiber zerumbet
ATAAGTAGGTAACTTATGTTGTAAGTTTATATATTGATGAATGATGATGTTGATGAAATTAAAATTAATAAACTTTTCTAATTTAATTAGAAGAGATTCAAAGGAGAAGAAAGGAGGAAATTAACATTCAAGATTCATGCTTTACTCTTTAGAGTTTATGACTTCTATAAACAAATTAATGAAAAAAGAATTGTATAAGAAATAAAATCTTGGAAAGAGAACAAAGAATCATTTACCCTTTTTTTTTCTTTCTTCTTTTCTAGATTTTTTTCTTAAATTTAATAGAATATATATATATATTTATTGACTTTATTAAAACAATTCAACAATATATATTTTTAGTTCTTTATTACAATAATCTAATCAAATATATTTTTTAAGTTTTTATTAAAAGAATCTAAGTATATATAATATATATTATATGTGCATATTAAATTTTAATTAGGGGCCCTTGATGATAGTCTCCCATGAGATGCCTCAGGGCCCGGCCCTGCTCCACCCTCAAAGAAGCAGAACATAAATGAGTACAAGACGTTCGTAAAATGTGGAGACGTGGAGTATAACATTCCTCTAGTAAATAATTAGGCATCTTCTGACTTTATTTTAAAAAAGAAACACTGATAATCAATAATTTCCTTTCGATTTTTACCTATTTTACGTCACATTAATAAATAAAACGTTAGCAGTATCCGCAATCTCGTTCCCGCTCCTTTGCCGGGCCACCCGCACCCGTTCCAGTGGATGCACGGATCCGGAATCCGCTGACTTCTCGCTCCACGACGAGCGCTCTCCGCAATATAACACGGCCATTTCCGTCCGCCACGTGGAATCGGGAACATGGGCCCAAGTCTCAACCCATCTACGGCTTACGTTTCGGGCCTCAAAGAGCTGACGGTGGATGATCCACTACTCGTGCTAGTTCCCCCTGCGTGTAGTCCCGGGAAGGTGAATCGGCATCGTCCGCCTCATTTTTGAACGGCCTCCGCCCGCTGCTGCTCGTTTCGTTTGCGGGAAGAGCAGAACATATAGAGAGAGAGGGAAGAGGGAAGAGGGAAGAGGGGAGAGGGGAGAGGAGAGAGGAGAACGCAACGAGGAAATCAAGGAGGATTTGGGATTAACGAAGATAGATAGAGATCGATCGGCTCGACAAAACAGAGATCAATGCCGGCGATGTCTGGTTTGAAGGTGTCGGCGTCTGCTCCTGGAATCCTACCGCCTCCGGACCCGGGCGAGGAGCAGCAGGCGGCGGGGTTAGGGATCCTGCTCCAGATATCAATGCTGATTCTTTCTTTCCTCGTCGGCCACCTCCTCCGTCGCCGCAAGTTTTACTACCTACCGGAGGCAAGCGTCTCCCTTCTCATAGGTAATGGCCTGAGAACAAAGAAAGGTCGGATTCACATACGTTTTGTCTTTCAAAATCCTTTTTCTGGGCGTTGCCAAGTCCTTTCGCTTGCTTGATCTTTTTTAGATCATAACTAGGCATTTGCGTATCGAATTCCGCTCTGTATGTTGTGTGATTCTTTTCATGATTTCACATGCTCACGCACCCTCCTACCCTCCCTTCTTGGACATGTCTTGGCAGACGAGTTCGAATCTACGAGAATTTCATTATAGGCTGAGTTACTTGTATGGAAAAAAAGAGAGACAGTTACTGGAGTTAATCAGTGCTTTCAAATGGACGCCTGGTTAATTATTGTCTGTGCCATATTATATAAAGTATGGATTTTTGCTGATTTGCACGTAGCATATACTGATCAAGAGATATCTCGAATCAAAACACAAAATTAATGCATAGAAATAAGAAAAATTGGTGAAAAACCCAAAACGAAATCAAAGCTCATGATCCTAAGTCCAATTGTTAGTCTGGTTCTGTGGGTCTGGTTCCAAACCTTCTATCTCAAGGATAAAATCAGAATAATCTCTACTGTCAGACATGTTGGTGAGGAGACTTTCCATATACACACATAAGAAATATAATATAAAAAACATTTAAGAAAAAAAAAATAGGGGAGGGCAATACAGATTAAGACTCTCCTATAGTGCCAAATGTCAATGGTTTTTTATCTCCTTTTATAGTGTACAAATACCTCTTCAATATACCAATTGGAGTGAAAGAGTTGCGTCTTTTACTAATACAAAATTCAAAATTAAATAAAATAAGTTATTACATATTTAATTTTAAGTTTACTTGGAGAGTTCAACTCTTGAACCATATCTTTTGGCATGGCTTTAACTAAAATTTACATAGTATAAGAGTACGAGGTGGGCTAGAGTATAAATAACCATGTATAGTACCTTGGTTTCATAGGGGGAATGGCTCATAGCTGTGGCTAAACTAAAAATTATTATATGGTAAATCCTTTGTTAGGGATATGGGTAAAATCAGATCTCACACCTATGCTACTTCAAATCACTTTAGGAATTTCTAGAAACTTATCTTATTCTTGTACATTGAACCACTTATCATCATTAATTGAATGAAAGTTTTTTCTATAGAACTACTCACATATTAAGTGCTTTTCTGCTTATCTTTTTCGTTGATCACAAGGTGGTCAGACATTACAATGGATATTATACAATTCCCAATTAGGTAGGAGTGACAAGGTTAATCCCCTTAGCCCCTTAAACCCCTTAAACCCCTCCACAAACAATGTCATTGTACAAATTCAAAACCTCCACCTTTGGCAGAAAGTGCTTTGAGTCAATCTCATTTATGTCTAGACCAAATAATTGTTGGTCCTTATTTTTGATTTAGCCATGTATAAGTATACTCCTTTGACCAACTACCCATTTATTACCCATTGAATTTTCTTCAATGGTTTGTCTATCACAAAGATTTGGTTGCATCATTGCGGACAAAACCCTATTCCCCTCTTATGTATATCAGATCATTTATCCCTTCACAGGACTAGTTCTATATAGGGCTTCAATAAGAATTGGTGATAAGATTTTAGTCGTATTGAATTGGTGATAAGATTTTAGTCCTATTCTTGTGGACATTTTTTTGATAACATGATTTTAGTTAATTGGCATCACTATTAAATATACTAAGTTGGTTTAAGAGTTTCAAACTATTAAGATTCTATGCTTAATTGAAGCTACAAGATCAACTTTTGTATACCAAAGGTCATATGTTTTTTCCTAAAAACCTATATAGATAAATCCTATATTTAATATGACATGCGACATTGATTGCTTTAGTCCAAAGGTAACTAGGTAGTGAGTATGCATACCTAACCGCCTCTTGTAAGGCTCGGTTTTTTCTCTCCACCATCTTATTTTGTTAAGGTGTTCTAGGACAAGAAAACTCACGCATATACCTAATTTCCTTGCAAAATTTTGGAAAACTAGAATTCTCATATTATCATAACGATAACTCCGAATTCAGTTTATTTTGAGATTCTTTTTGTTTTATACTCTTTTATAAAATCTAGCTAGCGTTTCTAGGTTATCATTCTTATGTTTAGAAAAATAAACACAAGACTTAGTGTAATAATCTATTATAGCTAAATAATATTTACTACCATTCAACGGAAAGTACACTATGATTCAAATGACACACGTCACAAATTTTGTCTTTGATGTATTGTATATTTGACAAGCCTTTCACCAAGTCCTTCTTGGATAACTTTGAGATTTGCCTCATGTTGGTGTGTGCCAATCTCGTATACCACAACCATTCTCCCTCTTCTCGATTCATGAGACACTCACTAGAAAGTTTAGAAACACAAGCAAGGATTTATAACATATATAATATTCTTCCTATGTCCTACTTGCATGATAGTATCTAGGTTGTCGTGCATTACCAAACACTTGGTGAACTTGGTTGAGTGAAACTCAACAACCTGTTGTCACACAATTGACTAATATTAAGTTAAATTTAATGTTTTCTACTAGAAGTACTTTCTTAATGAAAAAATTTTAGTTTAATATTATCTAAACGTACCACTTTGAGCATTCCACTAATGCCAAAGGATACCATTTCCTTGTTCTTGTGCTTGAAGGTGGTCCTGATGTTCTCTCATCATGTGCCTAGAGCACCCACTATCCAATATTTATTTATCGGAATTCTCATCGTTGGCTTGTACCTTGACTTGTACTTATTATGAAATACTAAATCCTTTGGTACCTAAGATGCATTAAGTTTTATACAGTTAACCAAATAGCTTGGGTACCCAAGCTTAGGACTGTAAACAAGCCAAGCCGAGCCAAGCTTTAAGGTGTTCAAGCTTGTTTGATAAGGTAACCAAGCTGAGCCTAAAATGAACCAAGCTTTTGAAATGATTGTTCAATCTTGACCTAGTTTCTTTTTTATGAACTTGAGCTTGGTTCACTTAGATGTTATCGAGCTCTCAATTTAAGTTTGTTTGATTGTTTGAAACTTTTATATTTTAAGTTTGTTTGGTTGGTTACAAACTTGTTTGTTCATTTTGAAACTTTCTTTGTTTATTGAGATAAGAGTTTTATTGTTGAACATGATTTACAAAAATTGTCCATGAACATTATTCATGAATGTTAATCACGAATATCGTTCACGAATGCTATTCACAAATGTTGTTCACGAACATTAACGAGCTGAACACATATGTGTTTAAGCTTGTTTGTTTAGTTTAACGAGTTGCTTGTTCGTTTAATTGAATTTGTGTGTAATAAACGAATATAAATAAACTCTTATCAAGACGAACACCAAGCTTGTTCATAAACATTTGCTTCATTTATAACCCTACCTAAGCTTTGACTACTCTAAACCTAGCAATTCTCTTAGTGATAGTTTTAGGCATAAAAGAGGTGTTTCCTACAAATCAATGATACATATGAGATCTCCTTTTGTTTTGGCTTATAGCCAATACCCGCCTTACTATATAGGGCCTGCTGACTCCCAAGTATTGTTTCTAGATATTTGGAACCCAAACGAAACAGTTCCAAGCTTTTCTTTAATTCATCGGTTTGTAACCTTAAAGAGGAATTTTCTTCCTTATGTCGTTCAACTTAAGAAGAATTTCCCTCTTGACCTTTGCCAATAGAAGTCGAAGAAGTCTCCCCCCTAAGATCTCTAAGCTCCTTTTGGAGAGGCATAACCCTATCCTTAAACCTAGCTAAAGAATTGCTTAAAAAGATGCTATAGTTTCATAAATTTATGTACTATGGGTGAGACCTCATCATTGCTAGACGATAGTTGTTCCTTGGAAGATGAACTTCTTCTTCGTCCTTATTAGAGCTCTCACCCCATCATCTATGGTCATGAAAGCCATGTGCCATGTCACCTTGCAAACTCTTCTTCCTTTGATGACTCTGATGATGAAAAGTTAATTTAAGTGGCTTTGAGTGCTTTCTTTTTATGTTGTTTTTTTGATTTTTTTTCTCATTTTTGAAATTCCTGAGACTCTGATTTGTATGCCCCTTATTGCATTCAAAACATGTCACGCTAACTTTTGATTTAAATATGCCTTTTAATTTTGATTACTTCTTTGGGTCTCAGAAAACTTCACATCCTTCTTGTTAAAATTCTTGCTCTTTATCATTTTCTTGATAAAGTGAGCTATCTAACTCGTTGTGACTTCCCCTGCTCTTCGTTCCATGCTCAATTGCAATAAAATCTCCTTTTCTTTCTTCTTTTTCTGGCTTCTTCTCTAGAACCAAAGCCAAACCTTTCTCTTTCAGACCAAGGTTAGCTTGTTCATGAAGTTTAAATTCACAAAATAATTAATCTAATTTAAGTAAAGATAAGTACTTAGACTCCTTATAGGCATCCATTATGAATGACAAGAAGGTAGTCTAGGGAAAGCCTTTAATTGCATTCCTAACCTAAGTCCCTATTTTCTATCTTATCCTTGATGATATAGAGTCCATGCAAGATCTCCTTGAACCTCCCTTTCATTTGGCTTACATTTTCTCTGTTTCGCATAGTGAAATTTTACAATTAATTGATAAGCGAGTCTCGTTTGACAATTCTAGAATCTCTTATATCTTCATGAAGCTTAATGAGATTATCCCAATGCTTTTTGTCACTCGTGAAGTGTCTTAACTTGTTGAGTTGCTCTTAAGACAATCTGCATTGGAGAGTTGCTGCCTTTGCATTTGCTTGCCCTTTCCTCTTCATTTTGCGAGTCCAATCCTTAGAAGGTAGTTGCACTTTGAATTCATCCACTATCATTATCATTACAAATCCTTCCATGGCACTATACAAATTTTCAGTGTCACTCATAAGGTAATACTCCATCCTATCTTTTCAATGTGGAAAATTTGTGCCATCAAAAAATGGGGGCCGTGTTGTGCTATATCTCTTTTGCATTGCCATCTCTTCAAGAATTACTCCTTATAGCAATTAGTCTTTGGGAGTGATTGGGCTTTGATAGCAATTGTTGGGGCTTAAGAGAGGCTGGAGGAGGTTTGGGGGGGGGGGTGGGTGGGTGAATACACATTTGCTTCTAATTGATTTCGTCTCTATAAGAGATTAGTGTAGTAAAAAATACAAACAAAACAATTTAAAGATGAACAATTAATTACAAACCAACACAATCTAGTTAACGTGGTTTGACACCTCTCTACCCCTATTTCACAGCTTATCAAACCTTGATTTTACACTATCTTTTGTTGGAGAAATCCCTTACACTTCTTTTTTGTTATAAGAATGGAACTTTTGTATAAGGAAGAGAGAAGATTTGAATACTTTTGAGAGCAAGAGAGTTAATCTTGGGATTAAAAAAAAGAGCACTTTCAATAGTGATTCTGAGTCGACGGTTTGTTACATTCGTCAATTGCTTGCACAATAATCTGTAGGTATCCAACCATCGAACAAATGTTCTACTAGAACCTTGGGATGCTTATAATGAAATCCCTCCTTTCTTATATAATGAAATGCAAAGCTAAATAAAATAAGTTGCTAAGAGCTTGAAATGAAGCCTTTAACCTTATTCAAGCCCTTGAGAAATCTTTGAGCAATGTAGACACTTGTACGGAGTAATTAAAGAATGTTTCTTTGGAACTTTACAAGTTCAAAGCTTTAAGAGCTTATGTAAAATGGCCATCAACAGATTTATCTTGCACAAATGGCCATTGAGTCACCAACGAATATATCAATTGTTAATCTGTTCAATTGACTATAGAGCCTCTAGTTGGCTAGACTGAACATTCATTTTTGCTTGTTACTCAAATAAAAATATTTTCTTCATTGAACTCTCACATCCTGTCGACTATCAAATTGATTGATCTCTTTAGTCGATTGGGTTCACCCTCCAGTAAATTGAATATTGTTGGTGGCCTTTTGTTTGCTTGACTTACCTCTCTGTTAGCCTACACAAGTTTTGGGATTGAGCTAAGGCATATATTCCAACTTGGGATCAACAATCCCCGCTTGAAGTCTTTAAACTAAGTTACTAGGTATTTTACACCTATCTAGATAAACATATTATCTCTAATAATGTTGTTCAAAAGCATAAATCCATTCATTATATTTCACTCACATAATCTCTCAGGCTCTTATATCTCTAGGTCTTCAACCTCATTGGTGCTTCTTGCTTGGCTTTCATTCCTTGGATACACTAAGCTCCACGAGCTTAATCTATGCCATCCTTCTCCTCACCTGAGTTCACCTTGTTCTAGGCTGTCCTAAAGTTCACTTCGAAAAAGACCAAGTTTTGCAAATTTGCTCCATGCCATCCTTCTTGTTGCCTTTTGAGTCCACCTCATACTAAGTCTTTGAACCATTGGACCCAAATAACCAACTCAACCGCAATGAGTCATCCAACAAACAAACTTAACCATGTAAAGTCAGCAAACTACATGAACTCATGTGTGTATTATGTTAAGTCCTTCACACTTATGCACACACTAAAAACTTAACAAAACTTAAAAACTTTTGCTAAACACTTCAAACCTAGCTAGTCATACTTGACCATTCAGATGCATCATTTTCTTGACAATAATCTTATGCAAATTCTTAAAAACTTATCTAGAGCATTCCTTAGCATGTCTTGCTTTGTGACTTCAATAGTCATAGGCCCAATAAAGCTTAAATCTTGAAATTTTGTTAATGATATCTTTATCCATCACTTTGAATGTGCCAAGTTGTGCTCTTAAGAGATTCCCACTTAGCTATCTTTAAGTTAAATGTGCCCTAATATAGCTCAATGATTTTTCCCCTCATATTCCTAGTGCTTTTGTATTTTCTCACCTTTTCAACTCCTCTATAGGACGACCACATATCCATGCATAAGTCATTCTTCAATTAGCCTTGTATTTCTCTTTATATTTCTTTGTTCATTCAGAAGATCTCCATTCTTATCTTTTCATCATTCATAAGACTCTTCAAGTGCTATAAACACTCAAAATAAATCCACAAGTACGTCTACTATCTGTATATTCCAAATGAACAAAATGTAGACAAATGGTAGTAGCTTCGTTGATTGCAATCATTATTCTTAAATGCTAATTCAAATGTTTCAGCATTTTAATACCAACTGTAGGAATGATGATTACCTAACTAAAGTGTGAGAATAAACAATACTTGATTTTGTCATTTTTTTGTCTGTACATGCAAATGCAATTCATCTATAAAACCTGTACGACGACAATAACAACCAAGCCTTGCCCCACTAGGTGGGGTCTGTTATATAAATCCTTTTACAGCATTGGACTTTATCGTCTATTATATTATCATTTATATTTAAATAAATTTTATCTTGTTTTATTTTATTGTTGTTAACCAAGTCATTTTTGGTCTTCCTCGTTTAATATGCATATATCATTTTAAACGCATTTCTAAAAGTTTTCCCTCAATAGTTGCAATCCCAACTTTCTCTCTAATATTTTCATTTTTTATCTTGTATATCCTTGTATGTCCACACATCTACCTTAACATTCTCGTCTCTACCACTCTCATTTTTTTTCATGTGCTTGAGTTCAACATTCAATTTAATATAACATAGCGGGTCAAACCATCATTTTATAAAATTTTTCTTTAAATCTTAGAGGTACTTTATGATCACAAAGAATACTTGACGCTCTCATTTATTTCAACCATCCCATTTGTATTCTATGTAAGACATCTCTCTCAATCCCTCTATTATTTTACAAAAATGATCCTAAATACTTAAAATTTTGTTATAGACAACTTGTCATCTCCTATCTTAACAATTGCCTCATTACGTATAATAATGTTAAACTTAAATTCCATATATTTTGTCTTTACTTTACTAAGCCTAAAGTTTTCACTTCTAGCATTTCTCTCCGAGATTTAACCTTCATGTGTATCATCTACCAAAATAATATCATCTGCAAACAACATGCATCATGATTAGTGTAAAAAGATAGGGACTTAGAGCTGATCTTGATGTAACCCTATCTTTATAGAAACGCTTCAGTAAATCCGCTATAAATATTCACACTTGTCATTATTTCCTCATACATATTCTTAATTAGTTCAATATACGCTATACTAGCATTTCTTTTCTAAAATTTTCTATATAATTTCCTTTGAGACTTTATCATTAAGTTTTTCTAGGTTGACGAATACTGTGCGTATGACTTGCTTCTTTTCTTGATATTTTTCAATAATTGCCTAAGAAGATGTAAAGCTTTTATTATCGACCTTCCAGATATAAATCCAAATAAATTTTTGGTCATCGTACTCTCCTTAGTCTTTTTTTCTATTACTCTTTCTCATAGTTTCATTGTACGACTCATTAGTTTAATACCCTTATAGTTTGCACAATTTTGTACGCTGCCTTTATTCTTATATAAGAAAACTAGAGTATTTACCCTTTTATTAGTTTTCGATATAGGTTAAATAACTTTTCAATATACAGAAATTAGAGTACTTACCCTTCTTTCTTAATTTTGTTTCCTAAGGCACTTCCATACCTCTATTGCAATATCATCTGTACCAAAACTAGATGATATTTTCATCTAGTATTTTCATTTAAAGCTTTCTCTACTTTATCAGTTTAAATTCTATGATAAAAATTTAAAATTACTATACTTATTTCACTTACTTAAATTGATCATCTAAACCTTCATTAAAAATATAATGAAAATACCTCATCCATCTCTTTTTTTTCCTCATCGTTTATTAGTACTCAATTGCAATCATTTTTAATTTATTTTATTTGGATATGTTTTCTTATCTTCCTCTCTCTTGCTTTAGCTATTATGTAAATATCTCTTTCCCCTTCTTTTGTATCTAATTTTTGATATAAGTGTTAAAAAGTTTCATTCTTAGCTTCATTCATTACTTTCTAGCCTCTTTCTTGGCTAATGTATATTTTTTTTAGTTTTCCTTGTTCTTATAAATATATAGTTTCTTAAAGGTTGTTAGTTTTTCCTTCACTTTCTTTTGTACTTTTTCATTCCATCATCAAGATTCTTTACTTAATCATGCAAGTTCCTTTGATTTACTAGTACACTCTTGACTACTATTTTCAACTTTAATACCATCTTATCCCATGTCGTATTCGAGTCACCGTATATTTCTCCTGATACTTGGACTCTTACTCTCTCTTTAAATATGTTTTGCTTCCCATCGTTTAACTTTCACAATTTAATTTTAGGAGTTTTGCATATTTTCTTTCTATTGATACTATGCTTGAAGCGTATATTCAACACTACTAATCTATGTTGGACTGTTAAATTTTATATTTATAAATCTTTCTATTATTCATCCTAACCATAAGAAAGTTATTTTGTGATTTATTATTCCCACTTTTGAACATGATCAAGTGTTTTTCTTTTTTCTTAAAAAAAGTTTTAGCTAGTATAAAGTCATATGTTATCGCAAAATTCAATATAGTTTTTTCCTTCTTCATTTCTTGTCCCAAATCTATAACCCCATGCACCCTATCATATTCCTCATTTTTTAGGCTTACATGCTCATTTAGATATTTTCTTATTAAAATTATTTCAGTTGGTGGAATGTTTTCTAATACTTCATCTAGATCGCTCCAAAATTTAGATTTTGTGTGTTCATCTAATCGTATTTGAGGTGCATATTTGCTCATTATATTAATAGTTTCTTTTGTTATTACTATCTTGAGAGCTATATTCCTATCCCCCTTTTAATTACTTCTACTCTTCATCTTTTAGTGAACTATCAACATACCTATTCCATTTCTTGTACCATAACTTAAAATCCAAATTCTCTATCGTCTTTGCTTTCTTTCCTATCCATTTTGTCTTTTGTATAATATTAATTTTTCTCCTAATCATCGTATCTACTATCTCTATTGTTTCACCCGTGAGCATTTCTAAATTCCATGTTCCAAATCTTAGACAATTTGTTTTCTTATAATATTTATTTTTACCAAACCTATGGTGTGAGGACTCTTGCATATTTAACACTATACTCAAGTTCTCATAGAGATGCAGCGGTTCTTGCCAAGACGGCTACAACGCTAACTTTTGCATATTTAACATTGCACCCGAGTTTTCATAGAGATGTAATGGTATTTGCTAAGATGTTATAGTTGGACCTGCAACGCGTTTCTTTCGAGGAACATCCTAGCATTAGAACAATAGTTTGATAGATCCATTCATTGAACATTTGCTCATGCTGGTTGGCAATCTAACGCGCAACCCTCGTCCTTTTTCAACATGTACAAAGACCTAAAACACACCTTCACTCTATTGCATTTGTTATACCCTATCCATCTTCTCTCCATCTATTAGAGCCCCGTTAATCCATTATTCATATAATCTTTGAACCTCGGGATACAATAAGAACAAAATCTTATATACTTGCACTTTAAACATATTATGCCGTCTAGAGGACACACCATTCTCTCAAAAACTCGTTTATTACGAGTCAACCATAATTGATATGTCGTGCAAGCAAAAACAGTCTTCTTCACCCGACTCCTCCAACCTGTGCCTCGAGCCTACATCAACCATTTAATAACACTCCTTTAGGTTCTCATTTGATGAGTAATACCTATCCAATCCTGAACATGACCCCATTCATTCCACATGATCTCATATCCGAAAAATTAGATGGTCTAAGGTCTTTACCTCATTGTTGCGGAATTCTCTCACCCCTAGCCATAAAATGAATGATTGTTTCGGGAGGATGTAGGAATCTAAATCAGTTTCATGGGTTGCTTTTGTTGGCCCATTTGTCTATAAGAGTCATGAACTTTAACTATGTTCAACCTGCCT
>JBBMJZ010413099.1:15447984-15461123 GCA_037833815.1 Zingiber zerumbet
GATTGATGAGATGCTACAACTAAGGAGGAGCGTAAGGAACATCCCTATTAGATAACTTGATGAGAATTTAGATACATCGGAGGAGGAGACTGAACAAAATATTGATTTTGAGTTCGATAATGAGAGGATTATGGATATAGTTGATGATGCTTGTGTAGATGATTTAGAAGATTAGTAATGTTTAGTGTAGTCCTTGTTGCCATGTTGGATTGAAACTTTAAATTTTAAACTTAGACTTTTAGTATAATTGGTATATTACTTTTTTATTATTAATATGGTGATATTTATTAATTATCTTGTTGGTTGCATTTTTTATATTTATTTGTGCTTTACATAAATTGTATAGAGCTTATTTATGCACAAATATCATAAAAAATGGCCATGTAGAAAGCTTTTTGTATTGTAGAAACCCTAAAAAAGTTCAACCGCCCAGGCACTGCCTAGGCACTTTCTAGGTGGCCGGGGCGACAGGTGGTCACTGACCTTCCTGCCACCGCTTACCGCCTTTTACAACACTAAATAATAATTAATATGATTATTATATCTAAATTTCTCCTTAGGTAGAGAAACCTTGTAGAAAAAGAATCTAAAATTAAACACCATAACAAAATTAGGCAACACAACATAAATGAAAATTTACTCAAGATGTTACCGATAAAAAATGAAGCACGCATTTCAGCGTGTTGTAGCATAAAAGGCACAGGAGCACTTAGAGCATGGGCACAAGAGATTAAGAGATGAGTGAATTAGTGATTTTCAACCTGTCTCAAAACTCCTTATAAGACTCCTCTGGTCGCCTGGAGCCTTCCCGGTCGCCTGTATCATTGCTGACGTGACTATAATTTTTATCCATTAGATAACATTAATGAAGCTCTTCGGTCGCTTGTACACCTTTCAGTTGTCTGGATAGGGGTCAATCTTCATCTTGACCATTTTGCTCGGATTGCTAATAATGTCATCTCCTCGATCGCCTGGAAGCTTCTCCAGTCGCTCGTATTCTACAGTTGCCTCGACTTTGTTGAAAGTTATCACCTGCTAGTGGCCCCCGGACTCCATTCAGTTGCCTAAACCATCGAACATGCTTCCTAGCAAGGTTACACGTAATGAGTAGGATACATATGTAAAGCTACACGCATTTACGTTAGGTATAGATGTTCAACCTCATCTAGACTAAGTTGCCAAGCTACAGTTCCACTTCCACTTGGACTTGTTTGCTAAGCCTTTAGCTTTAAGCTGACTCTACTTGAGTCACCTAGCACCTAGCCATGAACTTGTTTGCTAAGCCTCAATAACTTAAGACTTTATTCACCTAGCCTCCCGCTAGGAATTTGTCTGCTAAACTTAATCACTCGGACATGATTCATGCCTCTGGCTAGGAATTTGTCTACTTGGTCTCCAACTAAGATTTAGCTCATGTCTGATTCCTAATCATGACTTTAGATGCTTAGATCCACTAGGGCTTAGTCACTGCTTGGTTCACGACGAGGACTTTAATATCTGTCAAGTATCATGCACCTGCAAACTCGACACAACTAACCTAACTTTATGCTTAGTCATATATCAAAATTCTAGGTTAAATATTGTGCACGCAACACTAACAATCTCTCCCTTTTTGATAGTATGAAACTAAGTTAAAATTAGTAAACAATAATCAAAATAAGTTGGATTTATTTTTAATGTATAGTCAGACATGAGTATAATAATTGAAATATAACTCCCCTTAAATTGGGAAGTTTAAAAGAAATAACTTTAACAATGCTATATTTAACCCTTTACTTTTCTTCCCTTTTTTCATATATTAAAATTGGTTAAACAATAAAAATAAAGCAAATAAAACATATAGTGAAATATTTTAAACTTAAACAAATGAATATAGAAATAGAGTTCAAGTCAAATCATAGTCAAACAAAACTTCAAGTCAATAATAAAGTCAAATGCAAGCTAAGATAAGTAATATAAAAGTCAATTCAGGTCTAGCATAAGTCAACCACAAGTCAAAAACATAATAGACTACCAAAGTAGCATAAGTTAAAATACTATATGTCCAAAACAAGTCAGCCATAAGTCAAAATAAGTCCATCAGATAAGTTAAGATGAGACTAATCAGGAGGAGGAAGAGGCGGGCTCGAGTACAGGGTTTGCATCATATCCATCATCTCTTGTATCAGGGCCCTGTTATCTTGAGACTCACGAGTGAATGTTCCTTTGAGTTGAGTCACTTGGTCCTCTAATGTCAACAGAGGTGGAGGTGTAGGAAGATGAGCCCGTATATGGTCTGTGGGTCAATCTTGAACTCAGCCATGATGTCACTAATTTCTGGAGATCAAAGGGTAGCGTTCCTTCCATCCTTCTAAACTAAAGCGTTCTCTTTGAGGACCCTCTTAAGTAGGGTAAAGTTCCTAAGGCCTACCTGGTCAAACTCGGTTAGTGTTTTAATGTTTCCTCTAGAGACATTAATCCCTCGGAATGCAAAAATTCGAGTTAGAATGTGACAATATGGCATGTGGACTTGACAATTGGTGGATATGCTGGAGTAATAGACAATGGACCGAAAAATCTGCATACTAAAGTTTATGTCCAGTCGCTGTCTGATGGCATAAGGTAGAAATGAGTGTAAAAGTCATATAGTAGCAAGGTCATGAGATCAGGTGTGAAGATGATGTCATCAGATCAGTTGTGAAGATGATGTCATGACCTCCGACTCTTGAAGTGAAGGTAAGATTATCTACTTTAGCCAAATTGTTATAGAACTTGACACACATATCAATGTTTACTACTTGGTTGCAGTAAATAAATGTGGAAAGACTATAGTAAGCTATGATCTCTAGAATGTCGGGACAGTGATTTGCGAAGAACTTCCTACCAAAATATCTAGAATGCATAGGTACATATGTATGCTCATGAAATCTACGCCTATGGTTCTCAGAAATCTCAATTCATCGGAAGGATGTTCCACTAAGCTCAGTGGCTCTACGTTTTGGTCTAACATTTAATATAACATCAAGATAAATAAATAAGAGGAAACATATATTATGCGTAAATAAATCAGAAATATTTAGTCAAAATTCTTACTGAGGCATAATGACATCGAAAGAAGACACGATCTCGTAACACAAGGTTGTAGATGACTTGAAATGGACTCGAAAACACATTTGGGAGAGAAAATAGCATTGGATGGAATTTTTGGCAGCTGCCTTGTGGTCACCTATATAAAGGTTGTCCGGGCGACCATAGAGGTACTCGGTCGACCTGGTACGTCAAGTTAGGGGCGCTTGTTCGAGGTCACACGAGTGACCGTGTACGGCTAGGTTTGACTGTATACCGACTTTTTACCTAGCATAATTAATGTGGTTTAAGTTGAGGCGGTTCATTACCGGTTGCTTGTAATTCTATCCGGGCGACTGGGAGTCGATGTTGACTTTTTGGATATTGACTTTCTAGCTAAGGTCTTCAATCATGCTTTAGGGTCATAAGTTAGATTTTGAAGGCAAGTGAGCAGGCAATTTAAAAGTAGTGAAAACATTTAAAATGACATTTTATGGAAATATCTAAGCTTTTATTAAAATATTTTTTTTCAAAATCTTTTTCGAAATGTCCAACTTGATTTCGAGTTTGACTATCTATAGGATAAGAGCTTTCAATCGGTTGATCATGTTAGATAAGAGTCTTTAGCTCAATGTTATGAAAACTAAGCTGTTAACATGTGGAAATTTTCTAACTTGATCAACTTAAAAGTTTTTAGCTCCAATTCATATTGATGATATAAGCATCTGAAATTTAGAAGTTGTAACCCTAAGCATCTCACACCCTTCTTTATTTCACAAATACAATAGGTGTTTGTAAGATATTCGCTATCTAGATCTATAGGTGCATGCAATCTACGGTAGAGCCTAGACTAAATCCAGTTTGCAAAATAGGAAACCAAGATTTTTGTGAAGATTAAATATTATAATTTTAAAATCATATTTTGAAAATAATAAATATGAAAACATGATTTAAAAATAATTCTAGTCTAACCGTTCAAAAAATTAGCTCCTTCTAAGATTAAGATCTAAGATTTTAACTTCGCAATTGTGTGAGCATAGAAAATATTAGCATTTACCACATGTATATGTTGTTTAAGTACCCAATAATAATTATTTTCAACCTGATTAACTAAGCATGATTTTGGAATCTAAACAATATTATTTCTAGCATTTCTTGTGACCAAGGTAAGGTAAGAAGCACGATTTTGATCCAAGTTAAAAAAATCCAGTCGTGTTGTATGTAGCCGGTTCCAAGCATCATATTCAAATATTTAGACCTAGACATGAACTTCCTCAAAGGAGATTTTAACGCACGGTATGGGAAGAATGCAGAGCCAATAAAATTCTACACCTCAGAGGACTAATCTGACGAATTCTAAGCGTTCATGCATGTATCTTCTTTGTTATCGCATCAAACAAGGGTGCATAATTGGCAATTCGTAGTTTCTCCGTAGCCAGAGGAATATCCAGATACCGAAAAGGAAAAAAACCCTCTTGAAAACTGGTAATATGTAGTAATTGTGCTGTGGTTGTGTCTTCAACTCCGACCATATACATGTTAAACTTCATGGGATTAGCTCTCAGAGTCGCTTCATCTCCAAAATCCTCTAGACAACCCGTAATCAGTGTAATAAAGGTAACATCAGCTCTTGCAAATATCAAGAGGTCTTTGGCATAGGCTAGAAGAGTGATCTGAGCTTCTCCACATATGCGGTGAAAATGAAAAGAAGGCAGCGATGAAATTACCTTCAATCTCCTGGATAACATTTCAAGACAAAGGCAAAAAATAAGGATGACAGCGGGGTCTCCTTGCCCTATCCCCATTGAAGAAACCGTGAATACCGCCATTCACAAATCCAGTCTCATAATTGTTCGGGAAAATCAAAACCAACAAGTGCCGACACGAGGAAGTCCGAATCTACCGTGTCAAAGGCCTTCTGCAAGTCAACTTTAATCATGCATCTAGGGCATATCCTTTACTAGATTGATGTTGTCTCCTATGGAATGCCCTTGCACAAAAGCTGCTTGTTGTGCCGAATCCAGTAAGGTGCCCATAACTATAGCTAACCGACCTATCAAGATTTTGGCAATAACCTTGTAGAAAACATTGCAGCAAGATATTGGGCTATAATCTACAAACCTCAGGGCATGATCCACCTTTGGAACTAAAGCAATCAAAGTATGGTTCCATTGCTTGAGAAGTTTACCAGATCGAAAGAATTCCTGAACTGCAGCAATGAAATCTGGTCCGACCATTTCCCATGTAGCAGTGACAAATTTTGCACCATACCCATGCGGCCCCGCGACCTTGTCCACACCTATATCAAATAGAGCATTCCTGATTTCATCCACCATGACTGGCTGGATAAGATCCGCTGCTTGGATATTGTTTAACCGCTCGCCTGGAAGCAACAAGCTATCTATTTCTTTTCATTGAGCCGATTTACCCAACAAGCCATGAAATTACGTAACAAATTTGCTAGCCACCTCCCGTAAACTTCTTGTTCGTTCTCCTGTCTGTTTTGTGAGCGTGACAATGACATTCCTTTTGTTGTTCCTCTTTACTAGATCATGGAAAAACCTTGTGCATCAGTCTGAGTTTATGAGGCATACATTCTTTGCTTTTTATTGATAGAAAAGTTTTTCTTTTCTCAAAGTAGGGTGACATTGTTTCTTAAGTGTCAATAGTTAACCAGTGCCTCCCCCTTGATAGTATGATGTATTGGGCTGCTTGTAGTTCATCTTTTGCCCTTCGAGCCTTTTGTGAAATGTGCTTGAAAGACTTCTTAGCCAGCCCCCCTCAACCAACCCTTGCGTCTAGTGATTTTTGCCTTGAGGTTGAATTCGGCATTGCCTTGTACAGGTGCTTACCAAGAGTCCTTCACCACACCTTGAAACTCTCCATGTAGTGCCCACATATTGAAGAATTTAAAGGGCCAATTAGGGGCACGATCTTGGACAAGAGTATGTACTAATACTACAAGAGTGATCCGATAGGCATCTTGTGCCATGACTTCTGCATAACTATCATAATTAGCCGATAACCATTGTGAGTGTACTAGAGCTCTATCCAATTTGTAAGATACCACACCATTTGTCCAAGTTAAACGACACCCAGTTGAATGAAGGTCCAGCGAAAGCTTGGAGAAAAAGTCGAAGATCCCTCATTTCATGATTTGTAATCGGTAGCCCTCCTTTTTCATGGATTGATAATATTGAGTGAAAATCTCCCATGAGCAGCCAAGGTTCCTTTATGTTCTGTCCAAGTTAGTAAAACCCTCCCACAATGGTCTTCAAGTGACTACAACGTGCAATTCATAAACAAAAGTAACTAAGAAACCCCTCCCTATAATTTGACACTTGATATGACAATGCATGAACTGGTATGTTACCGTAATAGTGTCCATGTCAATCCCAAAGAAGAACTATACGTCCACAGTTAGAATAGCTGAAATTATTTGCAATGTCTATACTTGCAAATTTTCGTCGTAGAATTGGATCAAGGGCGACCTCGTTGAGTTTAGTTTCTAGAAGTGCCAATACTTACAGATTTTTGTGCCCGAACCCCCAATGGTTAAGGGACTTATGGATGTCTCCTATGTTTCAAGCGACAACCGTCATTGAGCATTTGTTTGGGCTACTCGCGCCCTAATCGCCTGCTATACTGAATATTTCCAACAACTTCTACTACCTTATTGCTTGTGCCTAATGTTGAGGGTTGAGCTCCTCCGGATGTGGAAGAAAGCTTCATAGGATTCTACCGCATATGTACCCAGGAGACTTGATGCTGGGCACTTCTAGACTGATCATCTTTGCCCACTGAACTTGCTGCCTCACCTTGACGTTGAGCCGGTGGTGCTCTACTCCCCCTCTGTTGCTCCTATTCTGAATGCAATTGGGAAATAACCTGCTGTCCTTCAAACTGGCCAGGATCAGTTGGGTATTCCACCGCCACCAGATCCACCACCTCTACTACATTTGCTGGAGCTTCTTCATTTGTCGCTTCACCATTTGCTTGTGGAGGGGCTCTTGGATGTCATCCATACCTTGAACAACATCTACCTCTTGCAGATTAGGAACATCTGCCCGCTATATCTCCTGCCAGCTGCGATAGTTGTGTATTTCCTCTTCAGTTTGTTGTCCAATGTCCAATTCTTCGACATTCCTCATAGAAATCTGGCATAACCTCATATAATATCTCTTGATCTAGCGTGAATCCTAGTTGGTAGTATAATTGGTACCCTCTTGATTCTTTCTCCAATTACCGAGATCTCCACCAAGAGGTGAGCCAAGGTCAAATTCTCTTGAGTATGTGTCAATTTGTTAGTGTATAACGGCCTGCCCACCTCAGAACCAATCATGCTAAGTATCTTTGGCGTCCAACAATCCGGAGGGAGACCATGAATCTGAACCCATGCTAGATTGAACCTCTTGTCCTCATCGAAGAGAAAATAGCTAGGCATGTGCTTCAAGAATAACGGAATTCTAAAGGCAAAGTAAGGCCCTCCAAGCAACATGTTCTCCTGATCCGTAATCGTATCAAATTCTTTTGTGCATGAAAAATTTGTAAGGAACTCTCCATCTATGAGCCACCACTTGCACTCCATCCTTCCCTCGTGCTTTCCCATGAAGCATCCCACCAGGCAATAGCCCATTGATTCCTCCACCGTTTCATGTTGTCATAACCAAACTGTATTCTCCCCCCTTGGGCCTTGTGTTGTTGCAGATGTGTTGCCATCTTCGCCTTCCGATTATCTTTGAAAAGGCAAGCCTAGGACCTCCCATGTTCCGGATGCCCTTCCCCACCAAGAGGACCATCTGTTGCCAGACGTTCAGCTTCTCCAGTTGGCACTTCAGTTGCTCCAGCCCCTTGATTCTGATCGGCAGCCTCTTCCCGATTCTGATCACCATCCGCAGTCTCCTTTCCCTAGTCAACAAGTGATTCCAATTCAGCAGCACTTTCTGGAATCACAGCAGCATCTTCTGCCTCTTCCTGCACATTCCCAGCTACTTGAGGACCAAAACAAGGTGGTGATTGGGTTTGGCCTCTGCTTGCAGCAGTCCCCTGCCTCCTTGCCATTTTGGTGCAAAAGACAAAGGTGCAACTCCTGCACAGTCCTGCAAGCAGCCTGCAGCCTGCAGCCACCAAAAACGGGAATGACAGCCTGTTTGGTGCCTTGCACCCTCCTGCAATTGTCCCTGCAGAGTCAGCCTTCCACCAACTCCTTTGTCTTGTTGTGGACCAGCCACCTTCACCCTAGGCCAGGAAGGCCTCTGGCAATCGTCGGAAAAGATTGAAAACGAAAACACAGCAGTCTAGCGGTCTGTTTGCACAAGGAACCCCAGAACAAAGCCTCCGCCAATACAACGCTATCTGCACCTTCTACTCCAACTCCGGCAACCACCTTCACAGAAAACCACCGCCAACTCTAGGAGAAGCACCACCACTGCCGTGCACAAGTTTCCTCACCGTCGGTGAGAGGAAAAAGAGCCTACATGGCCATCGGAAGAGCAGCCCAGCACCTCCTTTCCAACTTCCAGCCACCTTTCTAGAGAGAAGAAATCCTGGCAGTTATGTTGATATGACTAGTGATTTGCTTAGAATATCTTGATTGTATTGGTGATGCATACTAGTGTTTGTTGTCCTTGTTTGTGAATGCATCTAGAGATTGTTCTTATTATATGTTATTCAATCTAGCACGTCTTATGTAAAATATGTACATTAACATGAACATATAAAATGGGATGAATTAGAGTGTAAAGAGAGTTGTAACATACATCTTGACTCATTTATTGGCATTAGCTCAATGATTATACAACTTCTCAGTTTTTTTTTATAGGTAAAAAATAGATCCAAATTAACAATGATGTACAATCTTGATTCGGCGTACCCAATGTAGTTCCTAATTTGAACTAGGGTTCGAAATGTCGTTCTGTGCCGCTCGGCATGGACGGTTTTTAACGTTCCGCCAGGCGGCCGAAACCGGCACAAGAGGTGTTCCCGTTTAGAGGAGTAGCGGACGGCTCTAGCGACGCCGGAGGAGACTCGGGCCGCCCCAGCGACTCCTTCGACGGTCGCTGGACGCCTCTGGCGGCGCTGGAAGCGTCCGCCGGACTACCTTGCTGGCACCGCCGGACGGGTCTGGCAACCCTTTCGTCACCGTCGGATGCGTCCGACGACCCTTCTGTCGCCACCGGATGCGTCCAGCGATGCTTTCGGTGCCGTTGGAAACCCCACGCTAATCGCGGGAGAGCGATCGCGGCGGACGATCACGAATACGCATTTTTTCGATAAATAATTATTTTATTTAATTAATTTAAACAATTCCTAAGGATGTGTGATATTTCAAACATATTTTTATAAACCCTAATTAAATTATCCTAATAAAATATATAAAAAATATATGTAAAATTTAAATAAATTTTATTAATTAATATTTTGATTTTTTTAAAATGTTTTAAATTTCATTTAAAAATTTCTAATATTTTATTATTATTTTGTATTATTTTAAATTTCATTTAAAATTTTAAAAAAAATTCTATTTTTTAAAAAATCTAATAAATAATATTTATATTCTAAATTTTTTTATTATTTTATATTTTTTTTACTTGATAATTTTTTACTATTTAAAATATATATTCTTTAATTAATAATTAATTAAATGAATAAATAGTTAATTTATATAATTATTATTATATATAAAGTAATATCTTGTATTAATTTATGTACTTGTTATTATAGATAGATCCATTTTAATTCGAATTATTGGTATATCAATTTTATTTAAATATTTTTTTAATTATTTTTTAAAATAATATTAAATTGTTTAATAATTGAGAACTTATACAAAATCAATTTATATACACCATAAACATGTTTATCTTATAATTATTATATATAAATAAATTTTTTTTGGAATTATATTGGCACGATACGATACCGAAACCGTATCGTTCCGATCTGAGACCGAAACCTTGGTATGAATTGAAATTTTAAACCTTGATTTGAACATATAATTATATAATCTTTCTTCTCCAATCTTCTTCCTCTTCTACACCACTCCTATGTCTTCCTCCTCCCCTATTCCTTCTTTCTCCTTATTGATGCCTTCGACACCATGTGTCAACATTGTTGGCATGTCTCCGTCAATCTCATTTCAACTAGAATGTGATATCAAACTTTACTTTGCACTCATGAGAGATAGCTTATTTGATCCTCTCATATATTCATTGTGTCATCATAATTCTGTTGCTCATGATGATGAATGAGAACATGTTGCTACATTGTGTAGCATCAGCTTGATATGATTCAATTACCGAGAAAGTGTTATTTGTAAGGAGAAGCTCACTCATGGTTTGAAATCTCGTATTGTGTTGGGTGGTTCAGCACCCCTTAGAATAATTAGGCGATCTACTCAATTTGATCGACAGTATTAGAATAATCAGGTTCTAATTATTGGTTTAATTCTTTGTTAGGTGCATTGAGTTTAAGGTGTGTGTTGAGTCCTGTAAATACCATATAATAGTTCTCTCACAACTTTATATACAATATTATTCCCCCAATCTATAAGGATACTATTAGATAATCATTCTATGATATGGTTTTAATTTTCCCTTGCCATTATGCAAGTGTATTATTTATTGGCATTTTTCTTAGTACAGTTTTTCTCTTAATTCCTTCATGCTCAGCCTTTAAAAGCTGTAGATTCTTCTGACTAACTTAACATTTCTGCAGGGGTTGGAGTGGGTTTCATCTCTGCTCTTATATCCTTTTGATCAGCTTGCCATCTGGATTCATTAAAGATTTTGGTTATCTTTCTTTATGATACTACATTTTTGTTTTTTTCATTTTTGATTTTTAAGCAAAGTATTGCAAACCTTCTTGTGTTTCAGCATGATGCTTTGCCATTGACAGTTGCATATGTTTGTTCTCTAATTCTAATTAGTTACCTAAAAGAATTAGGGTATTATTTGCTTACAGATTTGCAGAATAATAAATCTCAACAAACTTGGAGTAGTTTAAATATTTTTTTACCAATTCAAAAGTTTAGTTCATTTGGTTGAAATATATTTAGGTGGAGTCTAGACTTTCTCATGTTTGGCCTATATTTAATTTTGTACTTCCCTGTCTGTCCAGTTTATTTGTATTGGTTTGATAGTGTAACAGGGTAGGTTAGGGCTATTTCTGTAGGGAGTTTCTTCTTTCTATTTGTACTAAAACTTATAATTAGGTCCCCAGTATTATGTGATGCTACATTTTAAGACTCTATACTCAGTGCTCTACCTTAAGTTGCTACAAATATATAAAGAAATATAATTTGTTATAGATATACTCAATTCTTGAATTCCTTGAGGATTTGGCTATCAAATCTACTAGTTGATTGTTTGATGATGTGACATATGGAACATTGAATTAAATGCTGTCATGACAACTTGATCGTTGTAGTACATATGGTGTGTTTCTAGAGCCATATCCATATACTCCATTGAACTTCTTAATAGTTGGGTAGACCATTTCTCTAAGTGGGGAAAAATCCAATATGAAATACAACTGAGAAGTAGACCGAAGATTTCATGTGGAAAAATATAATACATGATTTAATATCCCTAGTGTTGGTGACGGACAATACAACCAAATTCAGCAGCTTTAAAACGGGAATTACTGCTGAGCCTATGAATATGAAATTAAGTTGAAATCACCTTAGTTGCTCATCCCTAGATTAATAGACAGACTGATGCCACCAATCAAATCTTGCTTAAGGACCTGAAGAAAAGGGAGGAGGACTTTGGTAGTAGTTGGATATCCAGCGTAATGTGGTTCTACCAACCTCGAATTCCTCCACAGGGAGTCCATCTTCATTCTGGTGTTCAAGAAATGGCATACCAACTCAGGTGAGAACATTGGGATATAGGATTGCCAATTTCATGCAAGAGTAGGTGAATTAGATTTTGAGAGTGAATCTGGATCTAGTATAGTCAATCTAAAACCTCACATGGAGATGCATAATATAGTACAAATTGGTAGTGACCTAGCCTAAAACCAAGGAATCAAAAAGAGAAGGCTAACGATGGGGAGGGGAAGCTAAGGCAAGCAATCCAATGGATCAAGCGAAGGTGACACCAAGCGAGGAAGGTCCCCACAAGATAGCCAAAAAGGTAAAACCAGGAGCATACAACGTTACCACAATGGAGGGAACAAAGATCCTTAGTGTTGGTGCAATCATGCCCTAAGTGGTCAGGCTCGATCTTGAGTTTTGGTGTTTGTGCAAAGGGTTTAAGTTAGGTCTTGTATGTTGTTGTATTTGATATGTGTGTTTAAGATATGTAGGGACTTGGCAGGATACACATGGAGCTTAAAGAGCTCATGATTCGACAATGTCGAGTATTGATGATGACTTGGCTCGGCAAAGCAACACACTCAATATCTTGAAGGTCCGTTGGAAATTGGAGAAGGTTGCATGAGATAACTAAGGGATCGCAAGACGAGAAACATTAAGATGGTATGGAGTAGCTCATGGGCCATGACATGACGCAATTAAGTTGGCAACTCAATGGATCGAGGCCTATTGGAAGGAGAAGGATGGAATGAACATTTGGGAGACTATAGGACGAACATCTTGGTTGAACGTTGATGACAGTCAGAAGGTGCACTACATAAGTGCAGTGTGAAGGATGATACGTGAAATGAGTCGAGAGTTTGGTGCATCTGAGTGACGAGTAAACTGAAGAGAGATGACACTGCTGGCGAAGTTAAACTACTGATGGTAAGCTCTAGTATTTGAGCTATGAGAGTTGAGAGATTTGTAGTCTTGGAAGAGGGTAGTCTTTAACCTAGGCTAGACTTGATCATTAGGATGATTGAAGTCGAAATTCTAGTCAAATGGAGCCAAATCCAACTATTTAGTGAGCGAGTCGACTAAAGAGTCGATTTAGGATGATCAGAGTTTTAATCTTTAACCTAGGCAATGCTAGGACTGAATGTGATGGATCAGCTAGAGGAGGATGAATGGTGATTGTACCTACAATTGAATTCAAATCCTATCTTTGCTACAAGCTTAGCAAGGTCATCTAAGATTAGCGCTCTGGAATAAAAATAAATATAAAGAAACTTGC
>JBBMJZ010413099.1:15507981-15518938 GCA_037833815.1 Zingiber zerumbet
AAATTAATTAATTTGATTTGAGTGATTGACAGACGTTCTTTAACCAAATTTTAACGCCGTTGTTGGAAAATTTAGTGGTGCTTAGTTGTTTTTAGATTGTATATAAGTTTTATCTTTATCTTACTCTTATTTTTCTAATGTCTTATTTTATTATTCTTTTGATGTAACAATCAATATCTCTCTCTCTTGCTTGGAACTTTGTAGGTTTTAGGAAAGAAGCAAGAGAAGTAATACTTACAACTACGCCATAAATAAAGACCTAATTTGGTCCAAGTTCACCGTTTAGACAACTGTTTTAATTTTTTTAATATTTTTCATTTTATTTTTTTCAATTTTATTTTCTCATATTTATATTTCTTTGGTAGTTGCAAAAAAATCAAAAAGATTATTAGGACTTAATTATTTCATATATTGTATGCATATATTCTATCTTATTTATTTTCATGTGTCTTTTGATTATATTTACATGATTGTTTTAGATAAGACTAGGAAATCATTTTTATGTCATAAATAGTTTCGGAGTTTCAGTGTGTGATTAGTACCTCAGATTTATTAAGAAAAATGGAAAGTAATATTGAAAAGACTCTCAGATGGCTTTGAGTACTAGATTTGTCAGATAATTCCTTCGACATTCGATATTCTGATTTAGAGGCAAACTTCGAGTTATGAACTATTGTACATTTATTACCAAAGTTTCATGAACTTTTTGTTGAAGATCCCAATAGACATCTATAAGAATTGGACATTGTGTATTCTACATTGAAAACCCATGACATATTAGAAGAAAATATCAGACTTAGAGCATTTTCATTCTCACTAGTAGATTCAGTAAAAGATTGGTTGTACTATCTCCCACCCAATTCTATTACCAGTTGGTTTGAGATGAAGAAATTATTTCTACCGAGGTTCTTTCCTGCTTCTAGGATCGTAGCTATTCGGAGGAGTATTTATAGAGTCCAACAATTCACAGGAGAACCGTTATATGAATATTGGGAGAAATTTAAAGGACTTGTTACTAGTTGCCTCAGTACTAGATTAGTGATTAACTACTGATTATATACTTCTATGAGGGATTGTTTCCCATGGACAGGAGTATGGTTAATGCAGCTAGTAAAGAGACTCTAGTTAATAAGACACCTATTTAGTTTAGAGAACTTATTGATATTATAGCTACAAATTATTAGCAGTATGAGACTAGACCGATGATTGTCAAGAATGTTCATTCATTTGCCAATGTATTCTCGACCAGGATCTAGTATCATCAGCTTGATCCTCAGTATTATCAGCTTTATCAATAAGACAAGTATAATTCAATTGTAGGATTTAGGTATAGGAATGCACAACAAGGGATTTCTGAGTGATCCCAGTATTATTAACCTTACTTTTAGCACCATCAACCTCAGTAAGATTTTATAGAGCAGTTGCACCAAATCTGGCAACAACAAGAAACACAGTTTCAATAAAGGATACATTCAAAGTGGGAGTGCTCGTGTCGATGTCGGTCTACCGGTCATGATCGGAAGTCCTCGGAGCAGTCGTCGGGCACAGCAGCTTTTTAGCAAAGTCATAGCAGGAGCCTAGAGCAGTTGGAACTTCAAAAGGACGCGTAGTAGCTCAAATATGTGTTGTTGTTGGTTACTTGGTCGAGCATGCCTTATATAGGCTGTGGAATGCGCCTTCAATTGGTCAAACTCTATCTCGAAAAGCTCGGCTCTTATCCGCAACGACGTCCAAGTTTATCTTACAGAAGGTGCCTTCTATGAACAGTGCGAAGGCGCCTTCACTGCTTGAAGGCGTATTCAGATACTGTTTATCCGAAGACAATTTTCTTCTCTTTGCCCTACAAAATAATGTTAGTCTAAAATACAATGCAAAATAAGTATTAAGATAATTTAATAATAATAAAGAGTAGTAATTAGTTCCTGTCCTCCCAGGACCAGGAACTATTTAGGGTCTCAGCTTAGGGATCCCAAATGGACCTAAGCTGGACTGACGCCTACCGTCCATTCAACCGGGACGTGTCCTCACTTGGTCACTCTCCTCTAGTGACTTACCTTAACTTACCAGTTTGCTAAACATCCTGTCAGCCCGTCGACCTGTCTGAACTTTGTGCTAGCTATCTGGTCGGTCCGTTGACCTAGCTGGACTTCTTTTCAAATATCCAGTCAGCCCGTCGACCTATCTGGACTTCATACTAGCTATCTGGTCGACCCGTTGACCTAGCTGGATTTCTTACCAGCTATTTGGTCGACCCGTTGACCTAGCTGGATTTCCTGCATACTTAATCAAGCGGTTAGATCGCAACAGAACCTAACTTAACTTACTTGTCATTCATCAAAACCCGGGTTAGACCGTTAGTGAAATCGTACTAATACAACTTACCAATAGCTCATGAACAAAGTATTCCGGAACCAATAGTCACTTCGAGTGGCAGATTTGTGTGCCAATATAGAAGAAACTTGTCAGACTTTAAGGTAATATGGACTAAAGCTCAACCCCAAAAAATGTCTATTCGAAGCAAAGAATGAGCATTTCCTGGGCTATATTGTGACCGAGCGAGGAATCGAAGCCAACCTGGGCTAAGTACAGACTCTTCAAGACATGGCTTCCCCATGTAACTTGAAGGAAGCGTAATGATTAACCAGCCGGATCACAACATTATCCTACTTCATCTCGCGATCAGCTGACCGGAGTCTGCCCTTCTTCAAGATACTTTATCAGATGGCCAAATTCTAATGGAATGCCGACTGCGACAAAGCCTTTGAAGAATTGAAGAGTTATTTGTTTGCCCTACCCATACTTGATAAACCAATAGTTAGCGAACCTTTGTGGGTTTACTTGTCTTCTAATTTGCATGCAGTCGAGTTAGTGTTATTTAGGCAAGGGGAGAAAGATCAACAATTTGTGTATTTTTTAAGTCATTTATTGAAAGGTGTCAAATGTCGCTACACTACACTCGATAAGTTGACGTATGGATTGGTTTTAGCGCCCAGAGGTTACGTTATTTTCTTTCTCATCTAATTATTGTACTGACTAATAACACTTTGGACCAAGCACTTGTCAACCCAAAGGCTTCAAAGTGGTTGATCAAGTGGACCACGGAGGTTAGTGAGTATGATATATAGTATCAATCTAGGTTGCCATTAAAGTTCAGGTCTTAGCCAATTTTATAACAAAAATACAAAATTCCCAATCTAAAGAAAAATGAAAAATTTATGTGGATGGATCATCGACTCGACAGGACAAACGGGATAAGAATTCTTATGATATCACTCAGGGAGGACATAATGCAATTGTTTGTTCGGCTAAATTGCGTGGCAACCAATAATGAAGCAGAATATGAAACATTGATAGCCAGCCTACAATCCACGAGGCATGTGAGGGCTGCTCAGGTGTTAATCTATTCAGATTTTCAGTTAGTCGCTCAACAATTAGCAAACAATTTTGTGATTAATAATGAACATCTTAGACTCTATGCAAAGCCATTTGACAAATTGAAGACTAAATTCTAGGAGGTAATTATACAAAAGATTCTCCTATCGGAGAATCAAGCAGCGGATGATCTAGCCAAATTGACCTCTGCTATAGTTCCATGGATCCTGGATAAGCCCGTGGAACAGACTCTACTAGTAGCTCACATTGAAAGATAGACCGAGCTGGAGCTACAGGCTGACTAGAGAACACCATTAATTTTATTTCTCCAGTAAGGTGTCTTGTCGGCTGATCGGGAATAAGCATGCCTGATTAAGAAGATAGCTGATCAGTTTACTCTGATTGGAGACCATCTATACATGAGGGCTTTCTACTAACTACTGCTCAAGTGCGTTGGTCCCGAAGATGTGTAGTACATCCTACAAGAGGTGTATCAAGGTTCTTGTGGAAGCTACGCAGGTAGTCGATCACTCGCCCAAAAGATATTACTAGCTGGGTATTTTGGCCCACTCTATAGGCTGATGTTGCCAAATTGGTGACAACTTTCTTGTCGTGTCAAAAGCACCAGAATATTCCATACTGCCCTTCACAGTTATTAAAAACTTCGATTGTTTCTTGTCTGTTCGATGAATTGGGCATAAATATTGTGAGGTCTTTTCCCATGGCACCCACTCAGAAGAAATTCTTACTAATGGCGATAGATTATTTTTCTAAGTGGGTGGAGGAGAAGCTACTAGATAAGATAATCGAGCAGATAATCATCAAATTCCTCTAGCAAAACATTGTATGCCAGTTTGAGATTCCATATAAGCTCGTTTCAGATAACGGAAGACAATTTCAAGGCAGGAAGATTAAAGAATGATGTTAGTTATGGTATTACACGAACATTTACATCTTTAGTTTATCCACAGAGCAATGGCCAGGTCGAAGTCACCAATAGAGAAATTATCGGAGGACTCAAAACCAAACTCGATCATGTCGGAGGAAGTTGGGTTGATGAATTATATAGTATGCTATGGGTCTACCATACTACTCCTTGTGAAGCGACAGATATAATACGTTTTCATCTTGTTTATGGTGGTGAAGTAGTTGTGCCGATCGAAGTTGGTATGGAATCTGATCGGAGGTAACTATATGACGAAAACAACGATGGTCAATACTTTATGGAGCTTGACTTGATAGAATAAATCAGAGATAAGGTCCTAACTCGGTTGATGACCTACCGTGAAAGAATAAAGTAAAACTACAATAAAATTTAGGATTGATTATTATATTTATGGCGTACCTGGTAGGCTCCCACAATATTGATTATTATATTTATAATTTTTAAAAAATTAAATAGAATTTATGATTTTATGTGAAGATTTCTCAACTTATTTTTCTACCAATACACACCACTCTAACTTGTCCAATAGAAATTCAATGTTTGTCCACTATAATTCTATCATGTCATTCCTTTTTAACTGGTCATATCTCCGATCCATTATACTATCTAATATCGGAGAAACTATAGCGTGTTCGGAAGCTCACAAAATGGGTTAAACATCTAACCAGATTTATATAGTTATTTATATGGATTTTGGTGCGTTTTCATAATATTAATTATTAATAGAATTTAGGATTTTATGTTAAGATTTATCAACTCATTTTTCTAACAAAACACACCACTCTAACTTCAAGTAGAAATTCAATGCTTGTCCACTATAATTCTATCATGTCATTCCTTTTAAATTGGTCATGTTTTTGATCCATTGTACTACCTAATATCAGAGGAACTATAACATGTTCGTGAGCTGGCTGAGCACATAGCAAGATTTGTATTGTATGAATATAAATTTCACAAACTATAAATAAAATTAAATAATATTAAAAAAATCAGGGCAGCGCATCACGAAAACAATGATAATTAAGTAATAAAGAGTAAGGCTAATTCAGACCATCATTTTAACCTCAACAAAACAAGCCTCCGTCTTCGAACTCTTTTAGCTTGTCCAATTCCTTGGTACTAGCTAAATTACAGACAATGACCGATGTTAAGACACCAGTGGGGCATGTGCAGATACAATTATGACTGCAACGCAGACCACATCAATGCATAGGCTACAGATAGACTTCTCATTTTTATTTTTATTTTTATTTTTTATTATTTATTATTTATAGGTCTGTAACTTTACTGCAGGATGAATAATATGTTAAACAAAGCACGTGATCTGTTCTTATTTTCTGCAACCTTATCCATCCTTCCTTATTAACCCTTCATAATCGGATTAAATTGCATAAAAACCCAAGACCTTTAATTGCGTGGGACTATGAAGGTGAGAAAAAGCCTATAAATGTTGACCGATGTAGCTGTGGCACAGCCCCTCTTAACTAGTCCAAAGCAAAGCAGTATGGCTGTTACGTGGCATAGCTTCTCTTTCATCGTCGTGTTTATCATCGTCACCCCAGCTTTAAGAGCCACCGCTGCACGGTGCCCGGCGTCGGACCGCAACGCACTCTTAGCCTTCCGATCCTTGCTGTCGGAGCCATATCTGGGTATTTTCTCGTCATGGACGGGCGACGACTGCTGCTCGATGTGGTACGGCGTAAGCTGCGATCCAACCACTGGGCGTGTGGCCGACATCACTCTACGCGGCGAGTCGGAGGATCCCATCCTCGCCCGAGCCGGCCGCACGAGCGGACTCATGATGGGAGCTATCTCGCCTGAGATCTGCCGGCTCGAGCGGCTGACGACGCTGATCCTTGCCGACTGGAAGCAGATCGCAGGGTCGATTCCCCCTTGCGTCACCTCCCTTCCCTTCATGCGCATCCTCGACCTCGTCGGTAACCATATCTCCGGCCCCATCCCCGGAGACATAGGCCGCCTCACCCGTCTCACCGTCCTCAACGTGGCTGATAACCGGATTTCCGGGAGCATCCCGGCCTCCATCACGGCGCTTACCTCGCTGATGCACCTCGATCTCAGCAACAACCTGATCTCGGGACCCATCCCGGCTGACTTCGGGAGGCTGCGTATGCTCAGCCGCGCGCTGCTCGCCCGCAACCGCCTCTCCGGCGGCATTCCTGAGTCGATCGGATCCATGCCCCGGCTAGCCGACCTGGACCTGGCGAGTAACCACATCTCCGGGGAGTTACCCACCAACCTGGGATCGATGCCGGTGCTGTCGTCTCTGTACCTGGACTCGAACCAGCTGACGGGGCCCATCCCCGCGACGCTGCTAGCGAGCCGGGGACTTGGAATCCTGAACCTGAGCCGGAATGCCATCGAAGGGGAGATCCCGGACGCGTTCACCACCCGGTCGTACTACACGGCGATGGACCTGTCGCACAACAGGCTGAGGGGGAAGGTGCCGACGACGCTGGTGACGGCGGCGTACGTGGGGCATCTGGACCTCAGCCACAACCACCTCTGCGGTCCCATCCCTGTGGGCTCCCCGTTCGACCATCTCGAGGCCGCCTCCTTCGTCCACAACGACTGCCTCTGCGGCTGGCCGCTTCCCGTTTGCAAGCCGTGAATCAATCAATCATGCAATCACTATTAATTCCACTCTACCTACGCTACGTACCGACAGTCAGACCAATTTCGTGTGCTATACGATACGCCTGTTCATGTGCGTCACAAAGCGTGTATGTTTGATCAATTCAGGAGCTAAATCAGCTACGAAGGCCCACTGTTCACCATGCCATTTAATTCGGGTCCGCGATTAATTGTTAAAAGAGTAAAGTTATAGGCCCCTTTACTTTAAACATATGGGTAATGTAATTGTGGACGGTGCATGAATGCCAAGCGTCCATTATATGATACTAAAAGCTATGATTTTGTGTTTGGATCTGGTTTTGTAATGCTACTGCATGCGAGCATGTGCACTCGCTCACTCACGAGATGTTTGGTATGTGGTGGTGGGGTGGCGGTGGTAGGGATGACTGTGGAGTGAATTGATTTAGATATTAGGGTAAAAAACTATTCAGTCATACTAATTTGATAATGTAATATCAGATCTATATTAGAAAAAATATAAAATATAAATATAATAAAAAAATATTTTAAAATAATAATAGACATTACTTATTATATGGAGTAGCAGTTAATCAGCAGTAGATGTTACAATGTGTAACAAATTATCGGTAATAACTGCTATAATGTATAAATTTAATTTATCGACAGTAGTTACTATAAGTAGGAGTAATCGTGGATCGGATTGGTTCAGTTATTGGGATTATAAATTATCTGATCTTATTAGATTGGATAATATAATATGAGGACCTTATATCTGAGAATTTTTTTAATTTAATTTGAATCGATGTAAATAAGTTGATTAATTTGACTTATTAACGGCTTAATTCTTTCGGAATAGATTGCTGCTTAATTCTTTCGGAATAGATTAGTGAGTAGTGCAAGAGGCATTGTCGTACTAAGAAAAACGAGCTAGTTTTTTGTATTTTTTTTTCCAATTGGACAGGCAGGAGCTTGTGATAAAAATCCCATAATGAGTTGAGTTAATGCAGCAAATCTATTTCGACACGTAGCTGTGTGTGCTTGCCATGGACCCACGCAGGGACAGTGCGCATGCAGGAGATATGCCGGTAACCATGTGGGCGCGCAAGAGAGAGGGGACCGGCCAGAGTCGGCGTCGTCCTACGTCGGTGGCGCAGACCGCTGCCGAACTGTGCCGACCAATTTGAAATCAGTACGTATTAATTCCCACACTTGTTCATGTTCTATTCGTGTCAGCACAAGGAGTTACCTCCGCATTCTAGCTTCTAAACCTAACGGTGCCGATTAGAAACACAAACATAAATAGATAGTTAGCTAGCTAATTTACTCTGTCCAATTAAATATTTTATTAAACAGTTTGATGAATAATTAATATTCTATCAATACGTTGATATATTGTGGCATAATGGAATGGCTAGCAATGAGGAAAATGGGTGGAAGGATCAGCTGGTTTAATTGGACACCTCTGTAGTTCCAGAATATTATTATTATTATTATTATTATTATTATTATTATTATTATTCCCATTTAGTCCCTTTCTGATGGAACAAACAAGCAAGCACGTATTGTGGCACGTCATCTAACCATTGTTTGCGGCGGCACTCAATGGGACCGCTAAATTCATGCTTCTCATCTTCTTCTTAAGTAATTAATTAATTAATTATGCCTTGAGCCTAATCATACAAACGACTTAATTTATAATAATATCTATCATTGATTCGACAAGACTTGGAGTCTTGGATGGATAATGAAAGGCTATAATTGAGATTGAAACCAGATCTAATCCATGTGGGACCCAAGTCAAGCTGATCTACAACTATTAGCTTCAAGGTGTAGTCACTTCTTTCAAATGGTTAAATATATAGCTAGGTACTTAACCGTGAAATTTTTCATGTCAAATTTTCAGACGAAATGAAAAGAAGATGAAAATCAAAATTTTAGTTTGCAGAGAGAGAAAAAACATGCGTATTCTAAAGTGAAGCGAATTATTATTTTACACTCATGCTAGATCTGCCCTTTCACATCCGCTCCAAGGCATTTGACAGGTCATAATTAATTATGACTATTTTATTTCCTAACAGATTATTATTCATCTAAAGCATGAAATGTATAATACATAAATTTATAAAATTTACAATGATCTCCTCGTCTTGATCTCCACTTGACAACAAAAGAACGATCACGACACAAGATCGAAAAGCTCTCCTTTAATTCACAAACTAAATCCTAATATCATTGGATGTTCTTTTTTACTGATTGCTTCGATTACATCCAACTCTATTTTTTTTCGATTGCTCTTGAATGCTTTTTAAAGAAGAATCCATTAATCTTGTAACTGATGCTTTAATTGCACATGATAGAGCAAGATGAAAGTGAATGGACATCCCTTTATCTTCCTAACGTTGCAAATATTGTAATGTACCCAACAACTCTCACTCGTCCAAGTCAATATATAAAGGTTATTTTGTCACAAAGACCATGTAAGTCACATACACTGTATGATGATTAAGTCATGAAGATTAGAGCAAAAAAAACTAATTAGTCACAAAAGACCAAATAAAAACATCTAATCCATATTAGTTTAGGGAAAAATAGTTCGTGTGACAATAAACATACTGAGCAATTATTGCTAAGCAGATTATTACACATTATATAATTACTTTCTAGAATGAATCAAAGATATCAAAATTTATCTTTACCTCAGATTAAATCATTTATATCATTAAAAATATCTCTACTATCTCATAATGACTATTATGTCGAGAGTATGTTCAACATTTCTAATTCAATATAATAATTCACAAATACATTTTATGTACTGAATAAAAATGTAATTGATACCAATGAATAAATGCAAAAAATGTAAATCAATTTTAATTTTAATTTCTTTTTAGCTAGAATCTATTCATTTTAATCAGTCGCTTTTCTAGTTATACTTCATAGACCGAATTACCCATAGTCAATAGGAAACATGCTAAAGTAGTAGTCACTGATCAGAACTTCAAGGAAACAGCTAAATGATCACTAGATTAAGATTAGCTTATAATCTTAAGGGGGTGTTTGGTTCAAGTTATCACGCATAACCTTAGTTATGTGATTACTTAGTAATCATATAACTAAGATTATGGGGAATAAAACATAACCAGAGGATATTTGGTTCAATTTAGGTAATACAATAAAACCTCGTCTGTTTGGAGGTTTTAGTATATAATCTGGTGTGATATTTTATCGTATTATCATTGGTTTAATAATGATACTATTATTATTAATAGTGATATATATATATAAATAAATAAAATTAGATAATTATTTTTTTATTTTTTTAGAATTTTTTAGATAATTTTATTGGGTTTAGATTATATCTATTTAATTTATTCCAACTATAGCTAGGAGTTGATTGATTTAATTAACTAAAGTTTTAATCAAATATCTAAGTTCAAAAATAAAAAATAAAAAAATACCATCAATCATCTTCCTCCTCCTCCGCTGCCACTGCCCATTTGCTACCCGTCGCCTGCTACTGCTTGCCACCTGCCGCCCACCGCCACCCAGCGCTTACCACCCACCGCCCACCACAGCTGCAACCTTCGGCCACCGCACTATCACTGCCCACCGTTGTGGTTCATAGCCGCCCGCTGCTGCCACCTCTGCCACCCACCACTATTGCTACGACCTCTGTCGCCCACTGTCGCTGTTGCCACCTCTGGTCGCCACGAAGCTTCACGATAATTTGCACGCATGAATGCAGTGCCGCTGCTTGCCGCACTGCTCTATTGCCGATCCGGCACAACTTACCGCCCACTGTTGCCACCCGCCATTGCCACCTCCAGCCACCGCTCCACTACACTCCACATGAAGCTCTATAGCGAACCTCCACACCGTGCCAACCTTGGTTATCTGTGATAACCCTGAACCAAACACTTCCTAAGAGTCTCACATAGTAGAGAAGTAAGGATCCATTCTCCTACTACCCTTCTTGTCGCCATAGCACATGTGGTATGAATCACATGCTACGATGTTATTCTCTTT
>JBBMJZ010413099.1:15519038-15541249 GCA_037833815.1 Zingiber zerumbet
GTCTCTATAGTTAAACCTAGTTTATTGTGAGAAGTTAAATTTCCAATTTCTTTGAAAGGCTTTGTCTAGGCGGTGGTGGATGATCTCATACCCAAGAAGGTCGAGTGCCTCGCCACACAGTCCTGGAAGTCAATCCTTGAAATAGAAATTTAATAACTTCTATAATAAAGGTTTAACTTAAGAAGAACACATCGGTTGAACTTAGATCAATAATGTTAAGTTCCGTTTGCGATCCAAGTTTAACTCCTGAAGATTGAACTTGAATCAATAATGTTAAGTTCCATTTGCGATTCAAGTTTAAGTTCAGTAGAGCACAATGGTAGCTAGGAAAGTTCTGTGCTTGTACAAAATTTTTTATACAAGGGAATAGTATGGTATCCAGGAGTAGCGACCAACATGTTCCACTCTAATTAATATTGATCAATTGTATTACACACATCCCATTGAACAAACTAATTATTCTTTAAGACTGTTAATACATAACATTTTTTTCCAAGTTCATTAATGTATAACATAACTTTCCATTAAAATAGTACTGTTTATACATAGCAGTTTCTATTACATGATTTTATTAATATGAGCTTAATACTGTCCATACATAGTGACAATAATAACAACTGAACTCTATTTTGTAAGATAAGCTAGCACCACTTCTACTAGAAAAAAAACTAGTTCAGTGGGCAATACTATCACATTCATCCCGGACTCGATGAAGGCAAGATTAGCTTTAGAATTATCTTTTAGATCCATTTCTAGATTCTCCACACACTCATCTGGATCCTCCTCTGATTCTTCAGAATCTTCTTCTGAATCCTTCTCAAATTCTTCAGGATCCATTTCTGGATCTTCCACACATTTATCTGGATCCTCCTCTGATTCTTCAGGATCTTTTTCCAAATCATTCTTAAATTCTTTAGGATCTATTTCTAGATCCTCTTCAAATTCTTGGAGATCCATTTCTATATCCTCCTCAAATTCTTCAGGATCTGGATCCTCTTCTTATTCTTCAGGATCTCATACCAAATGAAGTAAATCCTTACACATCTCTAAATATGAGATGTGCCCTTCAGAGTAATCCATTAGTTGGTGTGTTATATCTTTAAGATGTCCCAGCGGTGACTGAACCAGAGCTCGTCTTCTGTGTTCGTTCACGACTGAAAACTTTTCTCGTTCGAGTTTCTAGAATAATCGATTGAGTCGACCAATAAGCCATCCGGCTTTGTGAATCGGGTCATAATCAAACTCCTTGATCTCCTCCCAAAGCTCATATTGTCGTATATTGCGGGTAGTCATTGTGTATATTATCCGTGGTATCTAAAAATAAAAATAATAATGTCAGTACAAAATTGACAAACCAATAACAAAATCAGTTAAATTCAATTTTCACATATGCATGAAACAAATATACATAAAATACATAAGTAAATAAATTTTCTCTATTTGGGGAGTTTCACACATTGGATTTGTCGCTTGAAAAACTAGATTCTAAGTCCCTTGTCCTCATTAGAATTAATTTAATTAGAATATTCATTTATTATGTTTAATCTAAGCTCATTTAAGTCTAACTCTGATTAATTGATCTGGTTTAATTAACAAATGATTTGAATCAAATATGTTTTAACTAACTCAATCTGATATGATCTAGTTCAAATGAACTAGACCAGTTCAGATTAAACTAATCTGGTCTAATCATGTAGATCTAAATCCAAGTATAATTAATTGGAAAAATGAAAATATAAAATTTAATTTTCAATTAATTTTACCAAGAAAAAAACTTTCTATTTCGAAATTCTTTTTTTCTCTATTCGCACGGGAAAAATTCTCACGCTTTACAGTGCTCACGTTTTCATTTTTTTATTTCATTTTTTAAATCAAACTTTTCTCAAACAGTTATTTGATGAACAAAACTTGCTGTTCTTGGTCCTCCGCCGCTAACTTCTGCCGCAATAAACGCAGTCGTCAGCTAATAATTTCCAATCGTCGGCCTTTCGATATGGGGTCACCGGCACTCTCCGATCACGAAAGCTGATAGTCAGCATCCTTTCGGAGCTCAACAATGACGGTAGATCATGACCCAATCATGATCTTACCTGGCGATGGCGGTAGATCTTGACACAGTTAAGGTTTCACCTAGCGACGGCTGCATATCGTAACACAATTGTGATTTTGTCCCACGACGGCAAAACACAAATGGAGCAACCTCCGTTAGCGATTTTTTTGGCAGGGAACAGAGCAGAAACCTTTCATGCATTTTTAAACTCAGGCAACGATTTGACACCATTGTTCATCTAAAGCATGAAATACATAATACATAAATATGTAAAACTTATAGTTATTTTCCAAGATGATCTTGATCTCCGCTTGATGTCGGAAGAATGATCATGACACAAGGTTAAAAAGCTCTCCTTTGATTCACAAACCAAACCTTAATTTTACTGATTGTTTCGATCACCTCCAACTCTATTTTTTTTCCAATTGTTCTTGGACGCTTATAACTGGTGCTTTAATTGTACATAATAGAGAAAGATAAAGGTGAATAGACACCCCTTTATCTTCTTAAAGTTGCAAATATTGTAATATCCAACAATTGTTCCTCCGGAATTCAATCCCTACTCTTTTATGATAACCTATCACTCAAGTAGTAACTCGGCTATAGCCGTGAAGTATAGTACAAATTGTTCAATCTATATTTACTGTGTTAATCTTTGAATTAATTGGTAATTTTTTATTTTTTATTTTTTATTTTAGCTTTTCCTCTGACAATTCTAGGCATTCCGATTTATAACCATCCATCAACAAACCCATTTGAACTCCAAACAAACTTTTTTAATCTGTTGAACAAATACCTGAAAATTTAATCAATTGGATTTCTCATATTATCAAAGAGTACAAGAATCATTTATACTGTCCGGCCCTGCATTCCACTTTATGGTTCGCAATAATTCATTTCCATAGAACGCAATAAAGTCTGTTCCTTCTCTGCCAATATGTTGTCTCAAAACTTTTGTCTTCATTTCCTGAAGGAAAAAAAAGGGCAATTAATAAATGCATCAACTGCTCTTAATTTCAAGACATACCAGGAGCTACTGGATAAAAAGTGAATTTTTATATCTTTTAGGCTGTAATTAATTACTTTGATATGAAATATAAAGGGAAAAAGGAAAATCAAAATAAAAAACACTGTACATAAACAATAGAATTCTATATAAAATAATATATATATTTTTAATGGTTTTTATTTAAGCATCGCAATACTTGGAGTCGTTTTACAAATCTTGTTGATAAATCTTTTAGTGTAAAGTCAAATGTAGATGATGATTCTAGTGTAAAGCCAAATAGATTTGATGGTTAAAACTTCTGGAGATGGCAAAAGTACATTAAAACTGGTTGCTAATATAGGTATTCAATTTCTATCATTCGATTAATCCTAAAAATGTACCGTCTGGTCTAATAAAAATTTTCCATCCGTCATCAATGTAAATAAAAAAGCACAGATGAGTCGGGTCAAACAATCTAATATTATTCGAATTCCTTAGACGTAATATGTCATGGATGAAATTTAAACCCTTCTTATTTATAAAATTCGTCTCACCATTTACCATCACACTATAGCCCCAAGGCCTTGGTGTTGCTATACGTGATCCTTGTGATATGGTAAGAAATGGAATTCGTACAATTTGAAAAAGACCCTTCCCCAACCTAGTTCATGATTCATGTGCTTGACATCCGGAAGGACCGTTCATTTATTCTGATTCAAACCTTCGAGCCTTCCTTGTCTCAACAGTAAATTCTAGATCCCCTCATGAGATCAATTCCAATGCCACCGTAAAATACTTGATATAAAAAAGATAAAACTAGGATGAAAATCTCCTTGATTCTAGAGAGACAAAGTAAGTTCGCCGACATGGTCAGTATGGCGAGGACGCTGACACACTGAGAGGCCTTAGGACAGGTAGGGCTCTAAACGAGTCGAGCCAAGTTAAGATTTGAGATGTTTAAACTTGCTTGATAAGGTAGTCGAACCGAGTCGAATCAAGTTTAAAATGAATCAAACTTGTGAAATGATTGTTCAAGCTTGACTTGGTTTATTTTTTATGAGCTTAAGCTTGTTTGAAACTTGGCTCGAGTTTGATTGATTTAGATGTTATCGAGCTCTTAATTTAAGTTTGACTTGAGCTTAGTTCGAACTTGGCTTGAGCTTGGTTCGTTTAAATATTATCGAGCTTTTGTTTGATTGATTATTGAGCTTGATAATTTAAACTTATTTATTTTATTTTATTTTATTTTTTATTTAGCATATTAAAAAGAGTTTTATCAATGAATATGGTTTGTGAATATTGTTCACGAACATTGTTCACGAACGTTGTTCATCAATGTTAACGACCTAAACACATATGTGTTCAAGCTTGTTTATTTAGTTTAACGAGATGTTTAAGTTTGTTTGTTTAATTAACTTTATGTATATTAAACGAACATAAATAAATTTTACTAAGTCGAACACCAAACTTATTCATAAACACTTGATTCATTTACCGCCCTAAGAATAGGGAGATTTATTAGGGTCCATTTAAACTCATCTCCTACCTACACTACAAGAGGTTTGAGAGATGAAAAAAAAATCTGTAGACTATTTTTCAGTCTCTAAAAATGATTTAAGATGAAAAATTCTATCTCCAATAGCAATATCTATTTGTGAAAGTCGGGTTATCATGCGATTTCAAATAGCATACCAAATATAATTTTAATATGCTTATAAATATGTTTACTATTTTATTTATAAATTTGTGTATAAATCCATTTCTAAATTTATTACTAAATTTATATTATAATTCATATTTTTATCTACATATTACTATTGGATCAAAATAGACGAGAGAGGAGACTGAATCTAGTTTTTAAAAAACTTTTCTTTTCTTAAGTGAAAAACCATAGTCGTAGAAATAATAGAGATAAGAAAATACAAAATGACATGATTCCTTTTTTACTTGGTTCGTAGTCCAACGACTACTACTCCAAGGCTTGCGATCCTTGATCGTTTCAATTAGACAATTAACTAAATTGCTCCTCTCCGAAAACTTTTGGAGGAGGAAAATCGTACATGTTGGTGCGGGAAGCATCCGGCGATCAAACATGTATTTTGATTATGTCAAAGGATCCAAAGTTAAGTTGTCTTGTTATCTAATAAGTTTGAATGAGATTGCAGGAAAAGTCCTAAGTGTTCTTAGGCATAAGTCCTAGTGGATTCTAGGCAAGTGGAAAACTCTAGGAGATAGTAACCCTAGATCCTAGAGGGTGGTAACCCTAGGTGGGGAAAAGTCCTAACTACGGTTAGGCAAAGGAAAAACCCTAGGGGTGGTAAACCTAGGTAGTCTTGACAGGTCGAGCGCTTCGGCAAAATTCTAGAGTCGGGGACTCTAGGTTGAAAGTCCTGGTGGTCGCAGACCAGGTGAAAAGACTAGATGGGTCGTGGAGCGAACGTCCAACAGAAAGTCTTGGAGACTCGGGTGCTGAGCAAAAGTCCAGTCGGTCTGGAGGACCGGTCTAACAACAGGTAAACTCTCCTGAGTGAAGTAGGTGAGGACGCGTTCCCCGGTGAGGGAACAGTAGGCGTCGGTTCGACCTAGGGTTTCTGGAGGTGAAATCCGAAGTCAGAACTGGACAGCCCGGAGATTGTCAAAATAACTTTCTATTTATCTTATTGTACTAACTTTATTTTACAGTGTATACTTTGTTTGTAGACTAATATGCCTTGCAGGAAGGAAATTGCATAAGAAAAACCTTGGATGAACAGTCCCGAGGCGCCCTCCATGGAGCTTAGAGGCGCCTCGAGTGTCTTGGTCAACAACCTCATAACAAGGTGTGAGGGTGCCCTCCATGGAGCTTAGAGGCGCCTCGAGTGTCTTGGTCAACAACCTCGTAACAAGGTGTGAGGGTGCCCTCCATGGAGCTTGGAGGCACCCTGGATGCTGGATAGAAGACGCCCTCCATGGAGCTTGGAGGCACCCTGGATGCTGGATGGAAGGCACCCTCCATGGAGTTTGGAGGCACCCTCGGGCGGATAAGCAGCGAAGATGCAGGAGCTTATCGACACTGCGATTTCGACGGGCTTGGAGGCGTCCTCCATGCGGTTGGAGGCGCCCTCAACGGACTATTTAAGCCTGGTTCGAGCATCAGCCAAGAAACATCACTTACTTGCAACCCTTCTTCTGTGTGTCACTCAAAGAATGATCCGACAAAGCTGTAACTCGACTTTGACAACCAGAAGCTTCAAGTTTACTGATCTTAGTCATTGGTATATTTTACTTCATTTAATTAACTGTACTTAAAGTTGTAATATTTTGAATTGATAGTGATTGCCCAAAGTAAACACTCAACGAGTGTGGGCCTTGGAGTAGGAGTCGACACAGGCTCCGAACCAAGTAAATCCTTGGGGTTCGTGTATTGTTTTTATTTTTCTGTTACGTGTTTTACTCTAACGAACGGATTAGCCATGAGCCCTATTAACCCCCTCCCCCCCCTAGCACTTTCAATCCTACAGTACAGAATATAAGGAAGATAGTAACAGGCTACTATCTCCTTGAATTTAAATGCAAGCACTAAAAAAGAGTATCTTGGTGTAGTAGTAGCAAAACTTGGACAATCTAAGCAGCAGAATGAATTGAAATAGAGAGTTGAATTAATCTAGAGCCTCGGATCTTGTGCCTTCTTTTATAGCCACAATCCGGATGACTAAACCCTGTTCAATCAACTAATCCCTTAGGGTTTGCTTTTTTGTGTGATCTAATCATATCTTCTGTACTTACAATCTTTGTTCAATCGATTGATACTCTTGATCATTCAACTAATCCTTTGTTTCCTTTCTGAATCTTGGTCGATCTTATTTGAGTTTTTAGGTCAACTGAAAAACTTTTAAAATTGACTGAAAACTTATTAGGTTGATTGAAAAATATTTTAGATCGACTGGAAAATATTTTTGGTTGCCTATTTTCCTACATCACAAAGTTTGGAACATATGATTATGCATGAATCAATTTTGACAGTTAGTACTGTCTGATCTTGACTTAGAAACCTCGATTGGTTTTTTTTTCAATTAGATCAACACATAAGGTTGTCCCAACTATGGCATGTCTTCACTGCCTTCCAGAACGAAAAACCTCTTCAGGACTTACTTTACTTTCCTATAAATATCTGATTTGATCTGATCTGTTTGGACTTCTTCTTCTTCTTAGTGTCCAATCAACTTGATCCACTAAAACTTTTCAACAACACCAAATTAACATAATAGCAATAATATTAATGCAAAATAGTGTTAATAAAATAGTCATGGAGTTCACTCATTCAAGACTTCTCACTACCTAAGGTTCACTCCTCTAGGGTTTTTCTTTTGCTTGGAATTTACTTCTCTAAGATTTCTCACTACCTAGAGTTCACTCCCCTAGTGTTTTCCCTTTAATTGTAGTTCACTCCTCTAAAATTTCTTACTACGTAAAGTTTACTCCCTTAGGGTTTTTTTTCTTTCTTGGAGTTCACTTCTCCAAGGCTTCTCACTACCTAAGATTCACTCCTTTAAGTTTTTCCTCTTGCCAAGCATATAGTTACCCTAGATCTGCTTAAACTTTTCCTTTGCTAGTTTCCAGTCAACCTTGACTTGACTAGACTATCCCTTTGCTAGTCATCAAATCAACCTTAACCAGACTAGACTTCTCACTTGACTAGGTAAACTTTGACCAGACTCCATTAAATATATTGTCAAACAAATATCAAAACTCTGGAGGTCAATTGCACCAATAATCTTTTCTTTTTTAATATTTGATAATATGTTTAAATTAGGCTAATTAATTAACCCAACATATCAAGTCTTATGCTAAAGTTGAAAGAATTCTAATTTCTAACTTAAACCATTCTTCTCTTGTTTTGATATACATCAAAAAAAGATTACTAACTACTTTCGACTCCTTAAATCGTAAGGACTTTCTTTGTTTTGCACCAACAATATTTATCAGATAATCCTGAGTTAAAAAAAGACATCTTCTATACTCTCTCGAAAGACAATTCCAAGATAAGTTTAAAGTGTTCAAAGTATTTTCAAAATAATTTCAACTTTTTAATTTCAAAATTAAAGTGTATCACTCTTATTTATTTTTTAATTGTTATTTTATTTCAAAATTAATCTTAATTTTGAAAAAAATAATACTTATTTTCATTGTATTTTTAATAAGCTTTGATTTTTTTTTAAAAAAAAAGCTATATTAATCTCTTACTATGTCAATAACCCTTCTTGTGGGACTATTGTTGGCGTCTCGCCTCTTACTATGTGTGTTTTATTTCTTCCCAAGAAGGTGAATTATGTCAATCTTAGGCATAGAGTCGTCGCATCTATGAGTCCAACCTCAGTGACCTTAAGTAGCATGCTAGTTGTGAAGAACATTTCTTTGAGACCAAGAGAGATCTTACACCGGGATTGAAATTAATGACCCACTCGATCTCCCCATCAAGTTGTTGGCATTCTTGAGAAGCGTGGCTAATTGTATCGCAGTGGAAAGAACAAAAGGAGTCATATGAAGGCTTCTTAGGTACTTTCATGAAATTTAGGGGCCATCGATCGTAGGACCTAATACCCTTCTTTCTACTCTATTGATGGGTAAAATAATTGCCTTTTGCTCATTCCTTTTAAGTGATTAGGTCTCCTCAACGTCAATATACTTCTTGGACTACCTAATTAAGGAGCTCATCATAGTTGGATGGGAGCCTCTTCAATAGAGACCAAAAAAAAGTCTCCCTTCAACAAACCTCAAGAGAAGGCACCAGTCAGCAACTCATGTGTGGCAAAAGGTATCTCTAGGGTTGTTTGAGTGAACTATTAGATATATTCCCAAAGCGACTTGGGTGCATGTTGCTTCAAGTTGAATAGATTGTAAGGCATTTTCTGGTCTCGCTGCTATCAAAATGGCGCAAGAATGTTGAGTAAAAGTCCTCAAAGGACTTGATTGTAAGGGATTTTAACATATTGGAGTATTGCTAAGGAGACTTAACACTTTGTCCCATCGAGTATTGGCATGGGAGGGCAAAGGTCTTTAATCGACACAAGTGATCGATTAGGTCAGAGCAACCATTGTTTCCCCCCACTTCATTGATATGCGCACAACTGTGACTTGTGCATGATTAAATTAATTCATTTATATTCAACCGAACCCCTTAACCTACACTAAGGTAGTATAGTAGAGGAACGAATCATCTCTCTCATGGAACTAGTGATAGGACGTTTGTTTTCAGACAAGATCGAGCCAAGGGGTTTGTTTGGGAGTTTTGTTCTCTAAAGCTAATGCAATAATTAAAATCCTAACAAACCAGCAAAGATGAACCTATAGCGCAGTGTCACTCTATGCTACAAGCTACACCTTCTACAGGCATAATAAACAAGTATAACAGATAGTAAAATAAGCACAACTAAAACTAACTTACAATTCTATCTAACCATTGAAGAACATACTTACATCGCATTGTTACACTACGACACAAGCATAATCATCAACAAAATTAACATAAAACACCAAAGAACACAAACATGCATAAACGAAGCTACAAGACAGTAATTAAGTAAATTCAACAGAAATAACCAAATAAGTAAATCCTAATTAACCAATCCAATCATCTACAATCAAACACGCAAAGTGCTCTGTCTGTCACTAACAGAACCACTGAGGAAGAAGACCGCTGTCACTCGAAAATCCCCTGCATCCAGTGGATGGCTGACGTTACTGGTCGAAACTACAATTCGCGACGGTGGAAGCGCGATATCCCTCGAAGTGAACACTCCTTGAGAAATCTGCTGGTGCGAAGAAAATCTACCAAGAACCGTCAACCTAGATCTGTCCTCTTCACCATGTCGAGCAGAGAAGGTTGTGTGATGTTAGAATTTGGTAGAAGTCCGGCTAAAAATCCTTCGGCGAAGTGGAGATGGGGCTGCTAGAATCTCCAAATTGCTGCTGACTCTTTCACCGTTTCCGGCAAAGCTACTCGGAGCTCCTATTGGTGGTCGAGGAATGAAGGAATGCTAGAGAAGAATCAAGCTTGCTACTCTGTCGAAGAGTTGTCACCTTTTTCACCGTGTCCAGTATGGATCCTGACTCGGATGCGAGGTGGATGAAGAACCCACTGGAGTAACCACTCCAGTGAAGCCCTGCGATCGTCGTTGCTGCAGATCTACCGGAAATTGTCCCGTCGGTTTCATCATCTTTGATCGGGAGAAAAGAATCGGGGTGTCGGGGTGTGGGACATGAAAACGCGAACCCCAACCAAAGATTACTGTGCATTCGTGTGAAAGGATAAAAGAAAAGGTTTTCTCCTCCTTTAATCTCAGTCGTCCGTTCAGCATGAGTGGATGTGGGGTTCAGATTAGCTTGATCTCATTCTTAACAAAGTAAAGGCCCCGATTATCTCAAATATGGATCAACGGTTCACACTGATTCTTCTTGATCTCTCTCATTTGACCTCGAAATCAAGTCAAATTTGATCCAACTTGATTTATTCCATGACTCTTTGAATTTCCTACAAAGCTACATTCAAAATATGAGATTAAACTCCATAATTTGTAGAAAATTTATAATTAAGTCCAAAATAGATTCTACTCACAAAATATAATGTAACAATAAAATTAAGCATATGAAAAGATAAAATGTTAAGTATAAGAGCCAAAATAATCAATAAAAATGCTAGTTATCAACATCCCATCCGAGTAATGCTCAATCACCCCAATTAAATATTTATAAATATTCTATGTAACTAATAATATTTCTATAAAGTCATTAATTAACTTATTTATATATTAATTTTTTTTCTGACATTCAACTAATGCTAAACTATGCTATATAATTATTTAAAAAATAGTTATATACACAAAACTCCCGTGAATGAGGGTTTCAAGAAAATATCACACTATATTTTTAGGAAGGTAAATTGTTTATATGTCAATGGAGGGTTTACATATTAGACGCTCACAAAATGAAAAATATGAATATGAATTTTAAGGAATATTCTCTCAATGTTGGGTACATCTCCTTCAAGCTCTATTACGAGCTTGCCAAAGTAAAAAGGATCATACAACATACACCTAAGTGTTGTGCTCTAGTCAACTAGTGATCTCCACGGTATTGTCGGACAAAGACCTGCAACATTCTTTTGGAGGTGCACATCTCGTGTCATAGGTGGAGTCATGTCTTCACCTTATCCCAAAGGGCGTTGTTAATCGGACACATGGGAAAATTATGATCCAGTGTTTCATCCGCAAGCTTACATAGTAGACAGATTTTGTATGGTATATATAAGAGCTGATCTTTGGTGTGTAGGCATTCATTTGCAAGGAGCCAAAGAGTAAACTGATGCTTTAGCATAATATTGTAGGGCTTCCACATAACCTTCGCCCAAGCTTTGTTCTCATTTCTTGGTAAAAAAAAAAAAACTCATATGCTGCTGCTAAACCCTACTGGATAGATTGGTACCAACAAGCTAGCATGACCTATATGCTTGCTGTGTTATGCTAGTTTGCTCAAGATGTCCATGAGCTACAGTAGGTTCTTAATCAAAGGTGAATCTAAGGCCTTGACATTCCATTCCCATAAATCAACATGTTAGAGGTGTCGATTTGTTCGCTCAAGATGTCCATGAGCTACAGTAGGTTCTTAATCAAAGGTGAATCTAAGGCCTTGACATTCCATTCCCATAGATCAACATGTTAGAGGTACTAATGATGGACCCATTTGACCCAAAGAGAATCTTTCTTCCGTTGCACATTTCATAAAGATTTGCAAAGTAGAACTGATTCCCACGCTCTTAGGTCACATACTCTGTAGTTGCCCTCCTCCTTTGCTAAGCACATGGTCGCCCAAGATATTGGCAGATGTTTGGATGTCCAAACAAAGGATCAACATATGGTATAAAGTTTATCAATGACGACGCATGGAGTTGGAAGGATAGAGAGCCAAAACCACTCAATGCCTTGTAATACTGTCTTCACCAATTCTAGTTTGCTAGCAAAGGACAACATGTGCTTAGGCCATGAAATAAGTTTATGCATTATGGTATTAGTGTGGCTCCATAATTGCTGGTCTGAAGTTTTCTCCAGCTAATGGGATGCTAAGGTACCAAAATAGAAAGGTGCCTTGCTAGAATCCGATAAGCTATAATAATCTGCTCATGGTCCGTTTGGTGACTCCGACAAGATAGATGCTAGAGTTTCGGAGGTTGGGTGCAACCTCGTAGCGGTCCCAAACTCTGTAATGCATTCCACAAGTAATGCAACGGTAGATTCATCGATACAGTCAAAGAGTAGCAAGTCATCCATATATGCTAAGTGACTAATACTAGTGCCCGCACACATCGGATGATAGTGGAAGCCAGGTCTCATTGTAGTGACTTTGAGAGATCTGTAAAAGACTTCAAGCATAAGCCAAAAAGAAGCGGTGAGAGAGGATCACCTTGCTGGAGACCACGTTCGCCTTTGAACTAGCCATGCATAGCACCATTGATTCCTACTGAGTAAAAAATCATCGTTATGCACTCCCAAATCTAAGTTATGTACTGTGAGATACGACAAATTTAAATAAAAGAAAGGTTAATTGAGGAATAATCTTATAGAAATTTTCATGATTAAAACTGAACTCGTATGACAATAATAAAGGAAGAACTTGAGTTAATTAAGTTTGGGTTAATTAATCCTTAATTGATTAAGTATAAAAACCCAAAACTAATACCTAAGACCTAATTCCCTTTTTCCCCGATTTCCACCGTCGCTTCTTCCCCCATGTGTTGTCGCCCTCACCGTACACGTCGGGTTGCCTCTTCGTCGATGTTGTCCCACAACCACCGCTGCTAGGCTGCAACCACCGCTGCCAGCCATAGTCGCGGCCAGTGTTGTGGCTACCACGACCGACCAACCACCCCTTTTCTCTCCCTTCTGAGAGAGAGAGAGAGAGAGACGATTGTTGCACTGCTAGCCCCTGCCATTCACCTAGCTAGTGCCATTGACCTTTCCTTGGTCGGTCAACATCCCAGTCTGCCGAATCCATTGCCCTAGCCAACATCATTCCCCTCAAAGCTACACCCATGTCCTTCGTTGTCTCACCATGCGACTAAGATTCACATTGTCGTGCCACAATCTGAGTGACACCACCATCATCGCTACGCCATCCCTGTCACCATCGCCGAAGGAGCTGTAGGGTAACAACTTGATTAATATGTAGGTTGAATTAAATTTGGATCTTCAACTACATGCTTTGAGTAATGATTATTGAAGTTAATAGATTTGATTAACTGTAGGTTAATTAGTTTATTATTCTATTTACTTAACCTACCAATTAATGAGGTTATGGAATTATTAATCAGTTTTTGAAATTAAAGGATTTTATAAGAGGTTAACTAGCTTAACTTAAGTTTCATTGACTTAACCCATGCTGTCGACCATTGTCCCCCTTGTGGTTGAGAGAGCCGCTAGTTATATTATCTGTGCACTCGGCCACTTAGGGGTAGTAATAACTAAAGGATCGAAAAGAATTTAGATATTTTCATGAAAAGAATTTAGATATTTCCATAATGACATGATATTGTTCACTTTGGGCCTAAACTCTTATGTTTTTATTTTTGAGTTTTCCCCAAAAGACCTCATACCAATGAAGATATCTTTTGCTTATAAACCTATGATCTTTCTCATGTATTTTCAATATAGGACTATGTTTGCAACCTTACAACCCCAATAGTAACTAGAGTTGCATGCAGCTTGTCATGTTGTGCACACTCGATCATTTAGGATAGTGGTAGTGGAGTTGTGTGTAGACAGTGACCTCCTTATTATATAACTAGATAGCTACTTTACATCTTGTCTGACCAACCACTCAAATGTAGTGGTAGCTGGAGTCATGTACAGCTATCATCTTGCCCACTCAAATGTCGTGGCAGCTGGAGTGGTGCGTAGGAGTGACACATACATATTCATATGCACGTGACATGTGTTACATTTGATGGAGATACTTACTACATATGCCTGTGATATGTTGCATATATTTGAGATATGAATATTGTATATGCATGACATTATCCTACATATTACATGCTATCATATTTTGCTCATGTAGTTACAAGAAGTTCTGTTGTAGATCTTTAGTTATCACTGAATCATCATACCATACTTGTTAGATCGGTTTTGATATGTGCATTTTATTATGTTGTATATGGTTGTGTATGATGACACTATCTAAGAGACTGTATACTTTGATCTTCTTACATGTTGACCATGCACTATTTCTATTATATTATCCACGGAGTCATTTGGACTCACTACCTTGTTGTATTTTCCTTTCTTCAGGTAACAGATAAATGTTTTATGGAATGAGATTCTGTTCGCTAGTCTCATGTCGCATCAAGAGTTTTTCACGCTATTGCTTTTACTTGTATTTTGGTTTTCAGAACATGTTCATGTAATAATTAACTTGAGTGTCGATTTTTATCTTCAATTATAATACTTGTTGTGTTCAGTCGTATAGATACGTAGTCATTTCAATTTTCATTGGAGTGATATTGATATACCTCTATTATGTAGTTGGTTATCTTTATCTTTCGCTGTTAATTTATTCATGATTTATGGACTTGCATCATGTTATATCTAATATTATCACAAGGGGGTATCGTCCATTTCATTGGATAAATATGCCTTCGAGGCGTGACATGTACTACTGAGAGAATCTAAATTCTCAAAGAGTGGCCAATAGAAAGCTCCAATCAACCATATCAAAGGCCCTTTGAAGATCAACTTTGAGTATGCACCTTGGGCTTCTGTTTATACTTTCACAAAAGTTCTTGAGCAAGATGGGCATTCTCAATGAATGATCAATATTCTAAAAAGTGGCTTGTGCCAAATCCAATAGAGTTTCGATCACCCCTTGCACTCTTTTGTTCAAGAGTTTAACAATGATTTTGTAGATAACCATGCAATACGAGATCGGTTGATAGTCCGTGACATATGGGGCACGGTTTGACTTTGGGATGACTCAAATCATTTTAAAGGACAAGAAGTTGTTTCAATGACTCAAATTTGTGACACACGATATTAACTTTACCATTATACCAAAATTCCCCTTCTTATTAATGGATAAAAATTTAAAAAGAGCCCCCCTTACTTTTTAAAATTCAAAACAATGCCATAATATTTTTTTATCCCCAAATTATTATTATTTCAGTGTTGTTAAAGCAGTTATAAAATAGCTACTATACCATGCTAGAACAAATTGGTTCAACTTGATAAAAAAAATATTGAATTAAGAATCTATACCTTTAATAATTATGTTGGTGAAACCTAAAATTAAATTATATTAATTTTTTTTTTTTTAGGTTGAAAATAATTTTAAAGTTTATTAGTAATTTTCTCTAATTATTTTTTATATAAAAAAAATATACACTTTAATCTCACATCTTGAAATTGAAAACACTACGAGAGAAACTACTATAAATACCTTGGAATGACAACCTTATAAATCATTTCTTTCTCGCCCTTTTGGTTAAAATCAAGTGTAGCATTTATATGATCAAAAAGACACTAGAGAAGAGGAAGTGTTTCTCGCCCTTTTGGTTAAAATCAAGTGTAGCATTTATATGATCAAAAAGACACTAGAGAAGAGGAAGTGAATATCGTTCGTCGTTTTTTTTCTAAAATTACGAGTTAAAATAAACACGGCGGAAAAGAGAAAGGAAAAAAGAGCAAGTGCTAACACAAGTAATTTTTTATTTAGTTCGGAGCCTTCGACGACTTCTACTCTAAGGCTCGCACTCGTTGAGTACTTTCATTGGACAATCACTATAAGTTCAAAGGATTACAAAAAGTTAAGAATAGTGCATGAATAATAAAAGAATACCAACAACAAAATGTGAAGAAACTTGATTGTTGGTTGTAGGAGTAACCTTTCGATGTCGTAGGAGCCTTCTTGGAGTAGTGTACAAAACCAAAAGTATGAGCGAATGTTCTACTAAGACTGCTATTCGAAGCTTGTTATATAGCCACCCCTGGTCCTAGATCACCCTCAGGTGACTGGACCATGGACGATGTGGTTTCACCTCTGCGAAACTCAATCTCTGAAATCTCATCTATCTCTAGGTGCCCAGACCAGTCCGGGCGCTTGGACCTGACGTTTGTCGGCCAAATGGTGTGTGTCACCTCAACCAATTGTCCGTTTACTCGGGAGCCTGGACCACCTTCGGGCGCTTGGACTGTGCTCGGGAGCCTAGACTATGTCCGAGCGCCCGGACTCCTTTTTTCCAGCTTTTTGATTTCTTGCATCACAGGGGTTAGTACAGCAAGTAATAATATGAAAAGAGGAGTAGTAATATATTTAATAGTCTCCCGACTGTCCAGTTCTGACTTTGAGTGTCGTTGAAATCCTAGATCAAACCAATGTCTGCTATTTTCTTAACTGGTAATGCATCCTCACTATATGTCTCTTCTGATTGCTTATCTTTACTTACCATTTGTGGACTTAGTTGACCTTGATCTCTTGACCCACTAAATCTTCCTATCAGATACCCCATTTAGAATTTAGTCAATCGTCTAGTTCTCCCTGACCCAACTGAAATTCCTACCAACTGTTTAGATGTCATGCCTCGAGGGTATACTTGTCTACCAAATCGGACGGTATCCTCTAGTGACAATATGAGAAATAAAAACATGCTAAATTTTTATATACCAATGCATGTACATGTGAACATACTAATCTACACAAGATAATAATTATACTAATATTACAAAACCTCATCAATTCAACGAAGGAAAGAAAATATTAAGTAATTACGGCGGAATAAAAAAAATAAAACAACTCGAACAGAAATCCAAATTTGAGTTGGACCGATAGCCAGGATCTCTAAGTGACATGAAACATCCTCTATATGCTACCCTAAAAATAGAGGAAAAAAAAAATAAGAGGTAGTGAGTACAATAACTTATTGGATATTGGAAGACAGTGTATAAATAATATAGTGTAAGGAGATCAAAGGATGCAGTCTCAATAAAAATACTTACTACAAAAGTAAGAGTGTCATTATAATCGTCTACTAATCAAACCATAACCAATATCATAACTCTATGACTTGCTCAACCAGGTATAACCAATAAATCGGGAGTACATACTATGCCTTCAAACATGCACGAACTAATGCATACCAACATATAACAAGCATATAACAAGCTCTGACTAGCACAACATGCTAGCACGAATAGGTCTTATGGCCAGGTCAGGATATATAACTAGTCATTGTCCGCGGGATAGTGCTCTACCACGAATGATCCCATAGGCATACAGGATGAGATAACTATTTAGCTCATCAGCCACTACCTGCAAGAGAACACTCTATCATGGATGGTCCCATGGACAATCAGGATATGTAAATAGTCACTGTCTGCAAGAGAACACTTTACCACGAATGGTCTCATGAGCATATAGGATGTATAAATAGCCACTATCTACGGAAAAACACTCTGCCATGGATGGTCCCGTGAGTAGACAAGGTATATATGTGACTATCTAGCTATGAACTACAGAAAAATACGTTATCATAGATGGTCACATGGATAGTTATATGCATCATAATCGCTAACGATTTTCTCAACCACGAAGGGGAGACAATGGTCGAACAGAGTATACTAACGGTCACTAATAACTCTCTCAACCATGAATGGGAGACAATGGTTGTCAAGATATAACTGTTGGTGCATTTGACACTAATATATAATCAAACCTGAGTTTTGATGAATGACGAGTTGATTAAAGTTAGGTGCGTTGTTGATCTAACCTTGTTACTGAGTGAGCATGCTAGGGTTGACTAACTTGACGGGTCGAGATGACCAAACACCGAACATGTCGGCTCTCTCTCCCGTGTCGTCATTCTTACTAGCTACATCTTTTGCTCAACGCCCTGTACTCCTAAGTTTCTGTACACTTAGACACAAGGTGTTAAACACAATCGAACCTAACATAACTTGTTTGATCACATCAAAATAACCTTGGGGTACCAACAGAAGGTGCTTTGAAGAGCTTTGAAGGCTCCTTCCAGAGGATAAAATCTGAAGTTTGCAGAGTTATCGCCATCGAAGATAGGGGATAAAATTTACTTGTGGATTTATCACCATCGAAGATTTATCACCATCAATTAATCTATCTTTAATCAAACCATAGATTTATTAGCCAAACATTTAAATCATTAACGGTTAATTAACCAACTTATAATTCTAATTATTCAATCCTATTAATGAATACATTAATCAACATATTAATCCTTAAACTCAAATAACAAATTAATCATCCATTAGTTTAATCTAATTATTAATGGATTAATCCACGTATTAATCAATATACAGTAGCAAACTAATGAATTCTTGCATTAGATTAATTACTTAACCTGCCCCAACTCAATTTAATTATCGAATTCGTAACTACTAAAACTCAAATTATGTGTTATACCTACTAATCCCACCCCGCTAGAGGGTCTGCAACCCGTCCGGATATGGAGAGGTTGGCAGCGACGACGACAGTAAAATTTGAAGCAGCGACTAGTGACCGGCCGGTGACTGCTTACCAGCAAGAGGGAGGTCGATGGCGCTGGTGGTAATGGAGTCTCGTCGGCCAGCAGTGACAAGAGATCGGCGTCGACAGAGGTGTGCGACAGCCTTCGTCGGGCTGCAACATGACGCCGACAACTTGCGCAGCGGCTCACAGCAGAGTGGTCAGCGGTGATTTCACAGTTTCTCCTCCGGCAACAGCTCACGGCGCCAGCTCACAGCACCAGTGTGGTGTCACATGTGGGAACGGTTAAAGGCAGTGGCGGAGGCGCACAAGAACGACAAGTCCGTCAAGGACCTGGTGCTGCTGCTGCTCGAGACTGCTTTGCGCTAACCTCCGGATTTAAAGAGGGCGAGAGGCAGCGTCTACACGAGCTTCCACTTGGCCGTGACTCACTATCTGACGGGAGTCTTTCGGCAGAGGGGATCGAGTCTGAGGAAGGAGAGGATGGCGTGTAGTTGATGGAAGGGACGTGCAGCGCCGGCATAGTGATAGCTGTGTGGGCAACGTGAGGGCGTGAAGTGGGAAATGGCACAGTCATTAAACTTAGGTTTTGGATAATTGAAATATAATTTTAGGTTCAATAACTCTAGAAAACAGATTTTTCTTTTATCCATTTACCCCCTAAAAACTTAAATGATTCATTTAAAATATTAAAAAATTATATAAATTTATTTCCTCATTAATTAGTAATTATTTTTTTTATTTTCCTAAATAAACTCATTTAGTTCTTACATTAGTTGTCTTTGACTCAGCTGGACTTTCTGCCAATTGTCTAATCCTCCTGACCTGACTAGACTTCAGCCTGTTGTTTGATCCCCCATCAAGTCTTTCAATTCTACACACTTGATAACAAGATTAGATGATACAACTTTTAACTTTAATCCATTTGTTATTCATCAAAACCTAAGTTAAACCATTAGTATTAATTATACCAACAAACTTTTTTTTTTAATATAATGACAACTTGAATTAAAGTTAGAAAAATATTTAAAAATAAAAACAACCCTAGCATGTATGACAAAACAATTTCATCTATTATTTTCTTTTCTTAACATTTGTTTGGGTTATGATTTTTCTTATCCTAAACCTTTACTCTCCCTTTTTTGATATTTATCAAAAATATATATGTAAATAATAGCCAAGCAAATAAGCAAAAGAATATAATATAGAATTCAGGTCTACTTTAGGAAGGGGTTTAAAAAGATTTCAAAAATAATTGACAAACATTTAAAGTTTAATATAAATGTCAAGAGTTTTTACAGTAATTTTAAACCTTTTTTCAAAGGGTTTTCAAAGAAGTTTTCACAGCTATTTTAAAAACATTTTTCAAAATATATAACTTTTTAAAACATTTTCCAAGAAATATTTTTTTCCATGTATTAAGTCCTTTAAGTTGACACCACCTCTTAAACTGATACCTTTATTGTTGTTAACTACATGGAGCTCTACCTAAATGTCTAAGGGACTTAATTAGTGTTATTCCTGAAAAAATTAGTATCGGTTAAGTTGATTAAGTTTAATTAGTCTATGTTTTAATTAGGTTTAACTTAAATTAAGTTAAATTATTAATTAAAGTTAAATTAAATTAAATTATTAATTACAGTTAAACTAAATTTGATAAAGTTTAAGTTATTAAGTAAAGTTAAATTTGAATTAAAGTTAAATTAAAACTAATTAAGTTGAAGTATAAAGCTAAATAAAGTTAAGGTTTAATTAGAGTTATTCTATTAAGAAAAATCAATTAAACCAAGTTTTTTTAATTAAGGTTGATTAAAAGTTTAATTAGGGTTGCATTTTAGCAAATTTTAATTAAAGTAAAATTTGAATTAAAGATTAATTGAAGTTAATGTTTAATTAAATTATAATTTAATTAAAGTAGAGTTAAGATTTTAATTAATGATAAAGTTGAGGTTTTGATTAAGTTTACAGTTAAAACTTTGATTAGATTATAAGTTACATTAATTGATAAAATAATTTGATTGATTTAAATTAAATTAAGTTAGATTAAAGTTTTAATTAGGTTAAATTAAATATAATTAAATTAAGGTATTAAGTAATTAAAGTTAAATTAAATTTTCAATTACTACTAACCAAAATTCTTAATTAAGATTAAATTATTAAAGTTAAATTTATGTTAAATTTTAATTAAATTGAGTTAATGTTACATTTTTAATTAAATTAAAATTTTAATTAAGTTAAATTTTTTATTAGGTTACATTAAGGTTTTAATTTAAATTAATGTTTTAGGTTTAATTCAATTAAGTTTTAATTGTTAACTGATTATTTGTATAATTATTTAAATTAAGTTTTAAATTTATGTTAATTATTTTTTATTTGTTTTAAGATTTTTTTTTAAAAAAAAAATAATTTTAAAGGATTTTTTAAAAGATGTTTGAAATAATTTTAAATGATTTTTTTTTTAAAATAGTTTTTGAAAGACTTTAAAAAGGTTTTTAAAAATAGTTTAAAAAAATAATAATAGATTTTAAAAGGATTTTAAAACTCATTTTTAAAGGTATTTAAAAATATTTTTTAAAAGTTTTCTGTTTTTAAAAGGTTTTAAAATATTTTTTAAAAGTTTTTTTAAAATAGTTTTTAAAAGTTCTTTTAATCGTTTTAAAAAGTTCGTTTAATCATTTTTAAAAGTTTTTTTAAATGGGTTATAAAAGGATTTTTAATAGATTTTAAAAATAATTTTATTTTTTAAAAAAATATTTTTAAAAGAATTTAAAATTGATTTTTAAAAGAGTTTAAAAATGGGTTTAAAAATAATTTTTAAAAGATTTTTAAAAGTTTTTTAAAATATTTTTTTAAAATACTTTTTAAATGATTTCTAAAAGAAATTTTAAAAGGATTTTTAAAAATAATTTTTTAAAAAAGCTAATTTTTAATACAATTTTTAAATGATTTTAAAAATATTTTCTTAATAATTTCTAAAAGACATTTTTTTAAAAAATTAAAAAATTTTAAAAATATAATGTGAACAAGTTTTTTAAGTAATTTATAAAATATTTTTAAAAGGATTTTTTTAAAAGAGTTTTTTTAATCTAAAAGTTTATTATTTAATTGAATTTGAAATTTGAAATTTGAAATTTTAATTTACTTTAATTATCTCACACGATCTAATGGTTCAATGTATTCCTTTAGTTTTGTAAGATAATTATGTTGAGTTTTGAGAATAATTGAATTTGTGTTATATTCAGATTTAACCATCAGTTAATTTAATACAAATTTCAGAAATTATTTTTCTAACAGTGGTGAGACACAGATGTCTTCCTAGGTATGTTATTAAAAGTTTTTTAATAAAATTATTTCTTTAATTTACTTACTACAAAACTGGTCTAACTAATTTAGGAAGTGGCGGACTAGAAACTGAAGATTTGGTAAAGTGTGAGTCGGACGAGTTGGGTTATAATAATTCATGAAAGATATTATCATATTCCTACAATTCAATTAGATGCGAAATCTCACTCAGGGAAAAAGGGGCCCTGAAGAAAACTGAACGCATTGCATCGAAGAAGAGTCCATCCACGGCATGAGAGGAGTGATCAAATTCTATTATACGAGGGGTTCCCGCCCAACGGAAAAAAGAAGTGGAAGTGGACCTATCACTAA
>JBBMJZ010413099.1:15554640-15573363 GCA_037833815.1 Zingiber zerumbet
GGGCTTCCTACCTGGTTTCCTTGATTTTCTAAGACTTTTTCTACCTAGTGTGACTAGGGCTTTCACTGGTTGAGTAAACAGTCTACACACTCGATCAACTTGTTAAATCACAACAAGACTTAACTTGAACCTTTGACAACATCAAAACTCAAGTTCGATTCTAGTGCACCTTGCATGAACAATCTTTCCCTTTTTGATGTTTGGCAACCAAGATTCATAGTTAAGTTTAAAATATACAAAGTTAAGTAAACTAATATTTTAACTTAACTCTCATCCTGAGTTTATTAACTCGCCCTAAATTCACTATCTCTCCTCTTTTAACACAGGTTACAATAACCAACAATCTTTAAACAATTCAAAATAATCATTGGACTTGGAAAAATTTTGAAACAAAAAATTCTCTAAGTTAGAAAATTTTCACAAAATGTTTAAGTTTTGAAAAAGAATAAAGCTAAATTAAAAAAAAAATCTGAAAAATTCTAAGGCAAAAAGTTATAAACAAGATGCTTTGAGTCAAAAGGTTAAATTTTGAAAGTCAAAATTAAAAACATAAAAAATTTGAACTAAGGTTTGAAAATATCTTATGTGTTTAAAATAAAATAAATTTTAGAAAAAAAATTCTAAGTATTAAGGTTTTTAAGAGTTGAAAAAAAAAGTTGATATTTTTTTAAAATTTGCAAGTTAAATAATTTTCAAAGAAATGGTTTGCATATTTTAAGTATTTTCTTTTTAAAATAAAAATAGAAATTTTGATGGAATGCTCCCCCTTATGGTAATAGTTTCCTAAAAGTCCAAATATGATTTGAAAACTAAAAAAAATATCCTTATTTTAAAATATTCAACCTTCATACTTAGCTGACTACCATTAGATAGCAGCTACTGACACATGTTGGTCAATTTGAGCTTTTGGTTCCATCTAGTTTGTTACTAGTCAGATTACTCAAATTGATCAATGTAATTTATTTAAAGTCCAGATTTATAGCGATGCACTGACATAAGAATCTGAAATTTTAGGTTAAGTTCTAAGCAAGTCACACTGTTCTAAGTTTCACAATGCACAAAGAAGGTATCCTACTATTCTTATGATATGTTGGCTACTAAAACTACAGGAGCATACATTTCTACGATAAGTCCTAGGCTATTTCATAAAGATAAAATATTTTAAAAGTAATTTTGAAAATAAATTTTAAAATGAAAAATTTGAAGATAAATTTTAAAAACTAATAAGTAATATTTTTTCTAAAAAAATATATATTGAAAACTAATCTATAAAATGCATTCCTAATTTGCATGAAAGATAGAAAGGATAACATTAAGCAATAACAAGCAAGTAATTAAAATATCCTGTTATGCCTTCAAGGCACAAATGTGTCAAAATAAGTATCAAGTTCTAAAAGTTACTCATCCTAGTCATCATCTATAATACAAAAGTAATCAAACATCCTACGTTGTTCCTTCTCAAAAGCATCAACTTGATCAGTCATCTCCTGATGAAAATCCACAAGCTATCCTTGGAGAGAGTTATGTTAGTCAATCATCTTGGTTTCTAAGGAGTCGAACCGTCCAAAAATGTCATCTTAAAGATGATTAAAAAAGTCACTGGTTTGGGGGAGGAGGTGCATAAGAGCTGCCTTGACCTGCATAAAAAATGGGTGTCATGGCGAATCCTGGATCAAAGGTGGTTGATGTGGCTCCTCAACTACATTTGGCTCATCCTCAGCTATGGCTTCCTCTCCTACAAATAGGATGTATTGTGGATTGGTCCGCTTATACACCAGTCCCTTTACTCTAGTCCTGATCCCAGTCAAATACAATTGTCTAATCCCAACTAGATCAAAATTAGACAACTCTATTAATTCACCTCGATGAACTCCTACCTCTAGGAAAGCAATGTATGTAGTGAGAACATGACACTAGATCATATGAAACTTTTTTTGAGGTACTGTACCCCGATTAGTAGATAATAGACCTAAATGTTGGAGCAATCTAGGTGCCCTAGGTTTTAATATTTGGGAAAAGGTTTAAGTCAGATTTATTATTGTATTTGATATGTATTGTGAGTGTGCAGGATACAGGTGCAATAAGAAAAGTCCAAGTATGATCTTGGGAACGGAGAGAAGTTCAAGAGAAGTCTTGGCGGTGTAAGTCCAAGTATGTAGTCTTGGCAATGTAAGTCCAAGTGTGACTTGACAAAGGTTGAAGTCCCGAAGGCACAACCTCTTGGCAAAGGAAGATTTGACAACAATGACATGGCCGAAGAAAGCTCTTGAAGGCAAGGTGTGAAGGATAGGGAAGCATCCGAGGCACGCAAGGCTGATAGAGGAGGCTAGAAGGCTAGGTCTAGGTTGGTTGAGCAAGGACGAGTGCTGAGTGAATGTACTCGGTGGTTAAAATCCTAGGTTTAGGGGTTTACTGTAGTAGTATTATAGCAATTACTGTAGTAGTCGACTGATATTTTTATCAGTCGACTGGTAGCGAACAGAATGCCTCTGTTTGCTCAACCCATGTGGAGTAGTCAACTGATACTTTCATCAATCGACTAGTATCAAGTCGTTAGCCTATAACGATTGAATTCCACTTAGTCCTAGTCGACTGGTATTTTTACTAGGCAACTGGTGGCAGAAAAATATTTGGTGTTTTCCTCCTGTGCTTTATTTAATAGAGTTTGGGGTGCTTGGGCAAAGTTAATGAAATTTGTGGTGGTTAACCCTAATTAGAATCTCTAAGTGCTCAAGTGATCTAGCGTGCTTGTATGAGGTTGTAGCGAGATTTCTCCACCCACAAGGAGCTATGCGAGCTAGCCAAAAAAATTTCAGGGAATCATCCACCAATGGATCGGGATCGTCCACCTTACAGACAGTCGTGGAGTAGGAGTTTTATCTCTAAACCACGTAAACGAGCATGTCTTTGTAGTTTGCATGTCTTCATTCTTCTTGTTTTAGTTTAGTTTTCTATTTGTTAGTTTGTTTTATACTACACTGTGCACTAACATTATAGGAAGCAAACGATTTTGGTGAGATACTATTCACCCCCCCCCTCTAGCGAACGTCAAAGTCCTAATAAGTGATATCAAAGTGGGTCACTCTTCTACTGACTAATGGCTGAGGGAGTAAAGCGCTAGAGGAAGATGGAGTCCGAAGGACCTCTTAGATGGGATATTTGGATCCCACCTCCATAAAGAAGGAGGATTTCGAGTATTGGAGGAAGTGGTTAGAAATTTGGTTCCAAATGGATTAGAACCATTAGATGACATTGGAGGATCCATTCAAGAATCCAACCGATAAGAAGGGAAAACGCCTCCAGCTTCGGTATTGGATTGAGAAGCAAAGGGAGCAATTGGAGACTGATAAGGAGGTAACAAAAATTCTATTGAATTTATTACCTCCTAATGTGGTATTGAATGTAGGTGATTGCAAGAGTGCTCATGAGCTTTGGAGAAAGGTGATTGTACTCCATGAAGATACTATACAATTCTAAGGAATGGAGGAACCCAAGAAGAAGGGTTCATTGGTCCAAGGGAAGGGCCAATTAGATGTTGACACGTGCTCAACATCCAAGGAGGAGAAGGAAGATGAGGAGGTATCATCCACATCTTCAAGGGAGGAATAAGTGGAATCGTCCACATCTTCAAGTGAAGAGGAAGAAGAGCAATCCAAGGAAAAAAAGATCTTGGAAGCTCAACCCTCCACCTCGACTACCAAGAAGAGCACAAAGGACTACATCAAATGCTTTAAGTGTACTAAGATGGGGCACTACAAGAGTAGGTGTCTTTCGCTCAAAAAGGTAAAAGAGGTAATCTCTAAACCCAGTAAAGTTGCTTTAAGAACTAATGTGGCTTGTAAGGCTAGAGTAAAGGAGAAGAAGCACATTAGGTGTTTCATATGTTGTGAGTGGGGTCACTACCACAAAAAGTGCCTAAGGAGAGGAGAGCTCAAGTAATTTGCGCACTTTAAGAAATGGGAAAAGAAGACGAGCTCAAGTCAAGTAGGAGCTTCAAAGGTAAAAGGGAAAGTAATACCTATTTTGAAGTTTAATCCAAACTCTAATGCTTATACGCTTGTTAGAAATAATGTAGATTATTTATCCAAGCATAATCATGGATTTAGATATAATGATAGGAATAGGGTTAATGTATTTGATAACCCTAGGAGACCTATTCATGCTAAATCTAGTAAGGGTAGACCTAATAAGACCCAAACCACTTTACCTAAGGAAAGGAAAGTGGGTGGAAACCTAGGCATTAATCCCAAGAAAGGGAGACGTATGCCTAGGAAGGTGGGTAGGTTTAGGAATGTCCAAGGTGAGCATGTTTACTCTAGGATTAGAACTTTAGAGTTGGAAAATCAAGGTTTGAAGGCAAGGCTTGAGGAAATGGAGAAAGTCCTAGATAGGTTCATTATTGGATCTAGAGGACTTGATATGTGTTTGGGTGGTCAAAGACCCAAAAATATCAAATTGGGTCCCTCCAAGGCCAAGAGGAGATCAAATGCTAGGGTGGTACATGACAATGGCAAGGGAAGAGTGACCAAGGGCAAGGGAGAATCATCCAAAGTCCATGATAAGAAATATGCAAGGGTTGCATATGATTTTAGAAAGGATGAGGTGCTTAAGGTTAAGAAAATGAAGTCCACTAAGGTACACCATGTGGGTGTAGCCATGGTAGATGAGTCACCTAGGGAGGTGACTAAGGTTAAGATTCCTAAGGTTAGGAAGAGCCTTTGAGACCCATGGTAGATGGGTTATTAAATGTGCCAAGTGATTTTAAGACAGACATTACCATATGCTAAAGCTTGATTCTTGGCCAAAACACACGTTATCATATGCTGACAAACTTGAACTAGTGTAGATGGTACCCCAAGGTATCGAGTGATTTTGGCTTTTGATCTTACCCATTCTATGTGTAGTCATCAACAAGATATATGCTATATGCCGCTCCTTTGTGTGGTCCACCAAACATCCACCCATATCTTGGGCCATCATGTGCTTGGTGAAGGAGAAAGGTGGATTTGGGCTACAAGACCTCCGAGAATGGAACTCCACCGTACTATTCAAGTCATTGTGGAACATCCAATGCAAGAAGGACTGTCTTTGTGTTCGGTGGATTCATCACCAATATTTTTAGCACACCAACTATAGGGATATGTCTAATCGGTATGTGCTAAAAATATGTTTAGTAAGCATGCACAGCAGAAGACTTAAAGATAAATAAATATGCACAGCAGGACCTCTTGTTGTGGTCGGTGGAAAAAGAGAGGGAGAGAGAGAGAGAAGTGTTGGGTTTAGATTTTTAAAACATAATCAAGCCAATAATAAATTATCTATTAATTCTCTCTTAACCATATCAATATATAGTCTTCTTTAATGAGTTAGTTACCCTATATGCATGACCAAGCAAGGAGACCAAATCAAGAACAAAGAACGAATCAAAAAGTGAGTCAGACTTAGACTCAACAAATAAAGAAGAACTGGTCAACATAGTCCGAAGACTACTGACAAGGAAGAAGTTTAAAAGGGGAACCAAGAAGGTACCGATCAATCAGACTCAAAATAAATCAGAAATGATTTATTATGGATGTAACAAGAAAGGATATTTCAAACACAAATGCCCAAAATGAAAGAAGAAAAAACCTAAACCAACAAGAAAAAAGGAAAGCCCTCTAAGTGACGTGAGACGAGTCATCTTCTGAGGAATCCGATGTAGAGGAACCAAAGCACTCGAGCCATCTTGCCTTTATGGTAAGAAACAAAGATTCTGAGTCTAAGGAAGAGTATGAGTCCAAGACCAACACCGAGTCCTAAAGAAGCCATAGATCTGTATTCGTTTCCGAAGGTCCCAATTGTTGGAACTCCGAGGTGTTTTGATGTGATCAAACAAGTTAAGCTAGGTCCTGTTGTGTTTAACCCTTGTGGAAGACGCGGCTAGCGAGAAGGACGGCACGAGAGAGAGCCGACAGGCTCGGTGCATCCGAGGGATGAGGTGTCCGTGGAAGAGTATACTGGTGGACGAGAAGAGCGTGCGCGGCGTTCGAGGGATGAGAAACCGGGAAGGAAGGCTACTCGAGGAGAAGGCCGGAACATGGGTTCGGGTGAGCCCTATTCCGGAAGGCCGAGATCACCCAAGTTAGCGGATCCGGAGCAGAAGACCCGGACCGAGTCGGGAACTTAACGGAGAAGTGGTCCCGGACAAAAAGTCAACCGCAGTTGACTTTTTGCTCCGGGGCGCCCGGAACGCTTCCGGGCGCCCGGACCGTGATTTTGACCAGAATCGCGGTTTTCGCGATTTGAACGTTGGGGATAAAGTTTTATCCCCCCGGGGGCGCCCGGAACCCCTTCCAGGCGCCCGGACCAGTACTATAAATATAGTACTGGTCTGCACAGATTATTTAACTCAACTTGTAATCATTTCTCTCTGTGCTCTTTTATTCTTGTGCTGTCAACGTTGTAAAGAGGCTACTCCGCCCAGAGGAGATCGTCAGATACTGAGCTTTATTTTCCTTGGATTAGCAATCCCCTGATTGCAAACCAAGTAACTCTTTTGTGTCTACTTTTAGTTAGTCTCTTTCTTTTTATTATTTCAAGTTCTAGTAATTAGTTTGAAAATCCGAGAAAGGGTATTTTCTTTTTCAGGGCAATTCACCCCTCCCCTCTTGCCGGCCTACAAAGGGACCTACATAAAGAGGGTCTCGGGTAGCTCTTAAACAACAACGAATAAGAACGAAATCAACTCTGTAATTCTCTCTTAGCAATAGTTCTGTGCTCTTCAAAGTGTAAAAGGCTTCTCCGCCTTCAGAGAAGGAGTTTCTTACTGCACCTTTCATCGCCCTGGATTAACAACCCTCTTGGTTGTAACCAGGTTAAAAGTCTATTTCTCTGTTTCTTTTATTATTGTTATAAGTTGCTTTTATTTTGAGTTGAAAAGCTTTGAGGAGGGTTTAGTTTTAATTTGCAGGCAATTCACCCCCCTCTTGCCGGTCCTCACTGCACCAACAAAGATGTGGTGTGCTTGTGCTATGTCTTTTGTTTTTATCATTTATTTTCTGATGTGCTCATAAATTACAGATGAGCACATGATTAATGAAATGATCACTACTAATCATCTCCTATAGTGATTACAATGGTCCTACACCCTTTGAAGCCCAAATGAAGAGGGGGATGAGAGTCTTAACATAGATATTCCTTGAAACTTTCATGAGTGAGCAAAGCTTGATTCTAATATTTAATATCTTAGGAGACCAACCCTCCCCGATCCTTAGCTATTGGGATTGCGAATATTGTCATTAAGAAATATTCCAAGCATAGCACAAAGAGCATAGCCCCACTTTTTCCTAAAAATGTCCATATAGCTTTCCATTTATAGAGACGGAATATAAAACCGTTTTCATATATTTCATCATCCACTAAATAAATCTTTCTAGAAATTCCACACTAATGAATACCTCATGCATGGAGAAAACCTAAGTTAATTGAGTCATATTCCTTCCTTACGTCAATCTTGAGCATACACCTTGGATATATAAATTTTTACAATATTGTTTAACTAGTTTATGTGTCAATTGAATATTGTTAGTGATAATACATTGTTAAATGCAAGCAACTTATGTAGAATCTATAGAATCTAATACCATGGTGTTCTAAGCAGCAATGATTGTTGATGCGGTAGAAGAAATTTGGATCGCTAGAGAGAATAGGTGAATAACGACCTACAAATTAAAATAACTATTTATCTTGCCAACGATTCAGCAAGGACACACATTAAAAATAAAAAATAATCACAAAAGAAAGAGGACATGAAGTTTACTTAGTTACAACCCTCGGGTTGTTAGTCCAAGAATTATGAAAGCTCCACTATCTTCTCCTTCTATGGAAATAGATTTGGAGGCGGAGAAGCCTTTTATAGTAATGTAGCATAAGCGTAAATCCTAAAGATACTAGAGAATAGAAATAAAAGTATTCAAATTGTGTGTTGTGTTAAACTTCGAGCTTCAATACAGCCTTCACCTTTGATCTGACTGTTTGTTAACGTGACACTCTCCGATCACCTAGAAGTGCTCCTGGCACTTGTATTGGTCAAACTCTGACAGTGGTTCGCTAGTGGCTTTGGATAGCTCCTCACTTTTCGGGCACCTAGAAGCACTCTAGGTGGCTGGATTCTATTGATATGAACGTTACCCTGATATGTTTTGACAATGACTACCGCTAACATGGCGACAGCATCGGGGTGCTTGGAGTTTGCGCACTTGGAAGTGATTTGGGCACCTAGAATGGTTAACTTCTGGACTTGACCAGATGATGTCTCCCGGCTGTCTGTATGTCTACTTGATTGTTAGGATAGATTTCATCTTGATTGCCGCCTTGCGTAGTCTTCCTTATAGCTTCTTGTCCCTCAGATGCACCAAGCTCTTCCAGCTCTCTCCTGTGCATCCTTCTCACTCTGCTAGAGTACTCTTATGCAGCTCTTCATATCTCAGATGCATCGAGCCCATTGGTCCTTTCTCGTATCATCATTGTCCCTTGCTTGAGTCTTCTACCATGGCTAGCTGTCCCGATGCTCCTTAGTCATCGGGTATATGTATATTCTTCTAAGTTCCTGTATACTTAGACACACATATTAAAATACTACAAGGATCTAATTTAAACTTATTTGACAATACATCAAAATAGCAAGGGGGTTCTAGCAATAATCTTGGAGATGACTATAAAAGATATTAAGTAATAGGTTTGAAGTCCTCTACCCTTTATACAGTATTCACCTTAGGTACTGACATAATATCTGAATGGTTTGTTCGTTTAGTAGGAAATTTATTCGGGCTGATTTTGAGAAATGAGTATATATAGTTCCTTGTAATTGCTTGAAGAAACAAGAAGAGCAACCATCTAGCCTTGGGATTTGTTATCATCGATGTTGAATAACACCTGCTTAATCTCCTTTACGACTACTTCCTTTCATGGGCTCTTGGCTTGCGGCTCAATATGTAAACAGTATCACATATAACCCAAGTGGAAGATTGAAGAATTAAGTCTCCAAAAGGTGAGCTCATACGTGAATTAACAACACATAATTGTCAATAAGATTAAATTTCAATTAAGTGATTTAATTAATGGTCCATGAAGGGGAAGTTTAAGATATTGAATGTGGATTGTATGCGTAGATTCAATAATTCAGTTCATCAATATTAATGAGCTATTAATAGATTATGAGTTTTATGCGAATGATCCCTGTAGGATGGGCTTGAATATATGAGGAAGAAGTCTTGATTCATTTGGTATCAAGGATCATGATCTTAATTAGAGCTTCTTCCTCTTCCTTCTCTTTTCCCCATTGAGACGAGAATCCAGTTGTTGCCCGATCCCTATGGAAGATCCTTCCGTTACATTTGCAGGTGCTTCTGCGGCGAAAAGTAAGGGACAATGACATTAACTTTGGGCTTAAGTCAACCCTTTGATTTATGACATTGTTTCAGTTATGATGCAGTTGTAAATTCAATGATAACTAGATCCTATGATGTATCATTTGGTTTGTATTCGATGTGTCATATTGCTTTCAATTGATATCAAAGATTACGATTGGTTTACCATCATCTTTGTGACATAAAGATTAGATTTCGATGATATGGAACATTTGCATCGATTCTGCATTTGATTCCATTATGGAGTTGCAAATCGATGCATATCCGTCGAATCTAGGAATGGATAACTTAGGATTTAACCTAGATTTTGAATTTTTCGTGTTATTTTGCGAAGAACACAAAGAATGGCGGCAGATTTAGGTTTTTCACTACAATTCCTGAGCAAAACAACATTTGTGCGAGAAGTAGAAAATGAATCTCGCGATTAATAGTCGATTAGTAAGGATTTCTAATCGACCGCTAGGTTAAAATTTGAGCATAGAATGCCTTTAGATTGACTAGAGCATTTGACTAATTGCTATCAGTCGACTAATATAAAGCCCTAGTCAATTGTTGCTCATGAACTCACATATAGAATGGTTTCGACTCGATTGGGAAATTTGACTAATGCTCATCAATTGACTGACATAAGGATCAATCGACTATTATTTATAGAGTTGTGTACAAAACAAATTAATATCGATTGGGCAGTTCAACTGATGCTAATCAGTTGACTTCCATAAAGACCAATCAACTGGTGTGTATGAGCTTGTGCACAGAAGCCTTCTGATTCAATTGATGAGTTCAACTGTTGTGGACTAATTGAATGTCGTTCACTAGCAATTGATTTGTGTGTCTGGGACTTGGCATATAAGGTGTACCGATCGATAAATTAATGTTGAGTCGACTGCTGACAATACCAATCGATTGATAATTGATATTAATCGACTGATAGTTGATTAGCTGTTTTTTTTTAAAATAATTTTCTTGTATTCTTCTTTGTACTTGCTACTTAGTTGAACTATTGGCAAAGCTAAGGGTATTTGCATAGATGAATGTATATCCATGCTAAATGTGTGTAGTGTGTCGGCATAAAGGAAGACACACTGTGTGACCGATTAAAAGTATTGTGAATGATAATTGAAAATATAAGATAGCTAAAGAAACTAATGTATAATGTTAATCATGTGCATAATGTGTTGCCCAAAGAAAGGCTAGTTATGTTTTAGATAAATGTAATTATGAGGTATTTGGAGATTATGATTAGCAAGTTGCATTGCAGTCCAAAGAGTTAATGTACATTTTACTAGGTGTATCTCAATAAATACTCATACAGTTATATATTTCTATTGTTGCATTAATGTTACTGCACATCTATAAAGATGCATGCCTTGTTTAGTAAATTGAGCTATGGTTTTTTGCTTTTGTTTATTCATGCTTACTGATATAAACTTTAGTCAATGGAAAGAACATATTATGGTACTTTTAGACAACATGGATTTAGACTTTGATGCAAAACATGATAACGCTCAAGCCAAGCGTCCCTCACATCGCCATCCCTACGGTGAGATGAAGGGAGATAAATCAAGTACTGAGTGACCCCTTATGTTGGAGGATTATTTGCCATAATAGTGACTTGAACTCTTGTCCATTGATGCAAGTCTACCGCTTGAGTACCAACTCAACTATGCCCTGGTGGCACATGGATCTAGACTTTGCATTTATGCATAATCATCCAACACTTTTATCCACTGAATGTACTGAGGACCAAAAGCTGAACTTTAACAAGTGGGAGTAATTAAATCGCATGACTTTTATGATCATGAAGATGTCAATTCTAGAAGTCGTTAGAGGCTCAATTATTGAGAATGAGAATGTTAAAACAACCCTTAAGGAATTAGCGAATCGATTCACCTTAAATAAAAAGGCTGAGACTACCACACTTCTCACAAAGTTGGTGTTCATGCAGTATAATGAAAAAGATAGCATTAGAGAGTACATTATGGAAATGTTTAATTTGGTTACAAAACTTAGGACACTAAAGTCGAAAATGTATGAAAATGTACTTGTGAATCTCGTTCTAATCTCTTTACCTACACAGTTCAATCCTTTAAGATTAATCATAATACTCAAAAAAAAAAAAATATGGACACTAAATGAGCTCATAACTCAGTGTTTATAGTAAGAAGAGAGATTAAGATATGATATATCGGACAGTGCTCACTTTGCATCCTCATCTTAGCACTCAAGTAAGAAAAGTAAAAAGGATAATGGTAAAAGTAAGGGTAAACAACATGTAGTGACTGAGTCTTCAGGACATAAGATGTAGAAGCAACAAGATTCAAACCCAACTTGTTACTTTTATATAAAAAAAAGGTCATCTAAAGAAGAATTACTCCAAATACGTCAATTGATATGTCAAGAAAAGTATAATTCTTAACTTTCTTAGTTTAGAAGTCAACGTAGCCATTGTATCTAATAATACTTGGTATATAGATATGCGAGTAACTATTCATATAAGTGTGACTATGCAGTATTGTCTTTAGAGTAGACTGCTAATTGATACTGAAAGATTCATTTATACGGGAACTTGCAAGAAAGCGACAGTAGAATGTATAGGTGTCCTTAGAGTTTGTTTTGAGTTTAGAAAATACATTTATAACTCTGTCATTTAGACGAAACTTATTTTCTATTTCATATTTGAACAAATTTGGATACACTTATTTATTTATAAATGAAAAATTCAGTATTTTTGAAATTCTATATTGTTTGATATTAATTCCTTGATTGATAAACTATACACCGAGACTCATACAGATAATATTTTGATGCATAATATAGGTATACATGGATGTTGACAAATGAGAATTATTCATGTTGTGACATAAGCGTTTAGGACATATCTCTAAACAATGCCTAGAAAGGTTCATGTCTATAGAAATTCTTGATTACCCAAATATGCCAGATTTTAGAATTTGTATTGAGTGTATCAAGGAGAAAACAACTAACAAAAGTAATAAGGTTCAAGATAGTGTAATGGAATCTTAGAGCCGATATATACAAATATATGTGGGTCATTTCCTATAGCTTTGAAAGGTCTAGCATACTTTATCATCTTTATAAATGATTATTCCTGATATGGATACTTATACCTTATTTACAAAAAGTCAAAATCCATGGACATGTTCAAAATCTTTAAAGATAAAGTTGAAAATTAACTAGATAAGAAGATTAAAGTCGTTAGCTAAGACCGTGGTGGTGAGTACTATAATAAATATGACGGATCAAGTGAATAACGTCCTAGATCATTTATGGAATACCTTGATGAGTGCAAAATCATGAGGCGATATATTATGCCTAGTATCCCTCACCAGAATGGTGTAACAGAACAACAAAATTGAACTGTAAAATACATAGTGAGAAGTATGGTGATATTTTCTTCTCTATCGGAGTTTGTATGGGATGATACATTCAAAATTGTAGTGTACTTATTTAATAGAGTTTCTAGTAAGGTAGTAACAAAAACTCTGTACAAGTTGTGGACAGGTAGAATATCTAGTATTAGACATTTACATGTTTGAGGTTGTCCAACCAAGACTAACCCCTATAGGAAGGAAATTGGACTCAAGGAAGTTAGTTGTCATTTTGTATAATACTCTGAAAAGTCAAGGAGTTTCAGTTTTTCAACCCCTTTAGAAAAACCTTTTTAGAGACCGGTATTGTCAAATTCATTAATGATGGTGGGGACAATAAAGTTAATAAAATATTATTTGAGGAGAATATTAATGATCATAATATGATAACTATTGTTGCAGCTGATAGTAAAATAATAATCATTCCACATACAGTTGAAGTTGTACAACTAGCAAGGGTAGTGTACCACGATATTCTCATATCACCTTCAATACAAATGGAGGCTACGTCAACTAACATAGAGATATTCCCTCTTACGATTGAGCATGATTCCTAACCACCTTAAGTATAAGTGTCACTAAGAAGATCCATCAGTAAAAGGAGGTCTACAATGTCTTATAATTATGTATATCTCTAGAAGTAGAGATGACGATTTCCTCTGAACCTGACAGAGGATCCGATATCTGACCCGAATGGAGGAGGGTATGGAGGGATTACTGATATCCGATATTCAAAATATTCCATTCTTTAATGGATATATAGGTATGAGGATATATATTTGATCCCTAATGGAATGTGGACGGAGGATATGAAATCCGATCCGAATTCGATCCATTGTTATTCCTATCTAGGAGCATGATTTTGACATTAGGTTAGAAGATAATCTCATATCTTTCCAAGAAGTCAAACAATACTTTAATCTAGAAAAGTAGATCAGAGTCATGGGAAGAGATTAAGTCTATAGTGGACCATGACTTTTGAGAACTTGCCAAATTCACTGAAGGTGTGAACTTGTGTAAGTATCCCAAGTGGTTGAGCCACAGTTTAACACAAATTAAGTTAGATCTTGTAAATCTAATAAGTATGTTTAAATGTGTAGAGACTTAGGAGAACATGGAAGTTCGTGATGACTAAGGAGCATTGGATATGGCAGAAGACGTAGGTGAGAGAGAAGGATGGCACGAAAAAATAACCTATAGGCTCAGTACGTCCAATACAAGGAGTTGCAAAAGAGAACTCTAGTAGAATATGAAAGACATAAGGGATACATTCGAGGGATGAGAATTTAGAAAGAAGACTCTTCGAGAAGATTGATAGTAAGTTGTGGTGAGCACAATTGTGGGATACAATCATCCAGAATTATTAAAATAATTTTAAAAACTTTAGAAGTTTTTTTTAAACATGAACGTTTTTTATTTTTTATTTTTGACAAATCTAAAATTAAGATGCAGTGTTTGACAAAATGGCTGCTGCACAGAAAGGGAAAAAAAAAGAAAAAAAGAACCAAAAAAAAAAAAAAAAAACCTAATATCCTGATCCACGGGGATTTTATCCAATTACTGATCCGGCACAACGGATAAGGTCCCGAAAACTAGCCGCCGCCGTCGTCAAGTCTCCGCCACCACACAACCCAAGCAAAGCCAAAGCGAAGTCCCCGCCCGCGACCGCGAATGGCCGCCGCCCTCTTCTCCCCTTCCGCCGTCTTGTCAACCGCTTCCGTGGCATCTGCTCCTCTTCCCCCCAAACCTCACCTCGTCAGACTCAGATCGTACCATCCCAAGCCCCTCTCCACTACCCTCGCAGCCGCCGCCGCCGCCGCTGCCCTACTTCTATCCGCCACCACCCCACCTCCATCCTTCGCCGATCCCACCTTCAACCTCTACTACGGCACCGCCGCCAGCGCCGCCAACTACGGCGGCTACGGCGGCAACGCGGACAAGAAGGCCACGGCGGAGTACACGTACGAAGTGCCGGAGGGGTGGAAGGAGCGGCTGGTGTCCAAGGTGGAGAAGGGCACCAACGGCACCGACAGCGAGTTCTACAACCCCAAGAAGCGCTCCGAGCGCGAGTACCTCACCTTCCTCTCTGGATTCCGCTCGCTCGCCCCCGTCGACGCCGTCCTCTCCAACCTGGCCCTCTCCGACGTGGACCTGCAGGACCAGATAGCCACCGCCGACGAGGTGCGGTCCCAGGAGCGCAAGGACGACAAGGGGCAGCTGTATTATGCGTACGAGATCGACGGCACCGGCGCCCACAGCCTGATCTCCGTCACCTGCGCCCGCAACAAGCTCTACGCCCACTTCGTCACTGCGCCCAACCTGAATTGGTCCCGCGACCAGGACATGCTCCGACGACTCCACGACTCCTTCAAGACTGTCGACCTCTCCACAACCTCTTCTTCTTCTTCATCGTAGAGTCTTCCTCTTGCCTTGCCCCCAGGTATTGAATTGGATGCCCAATTACTTTCTTCACTTCAGAGGTGTACTCAACAAAGCAATGGCATGCTTTTCTACCATCCATCTTGGTTTCCGTAATGAATTCACAATATATATCATGAGGGGAACTGGGGAATCATACTTAAATATGACAAGTTACAGATCATACCAAATTGTAGGATTCAGCTAATCCTCAACTGGTTTTTGAACAACGAATGAACCCAAAAAAATACAATAGTTGTGAATTTGTTCATATGTTCCACACTTGCACTCATGTAGAAGAGTGTCTTCCGGTATATATTTTTCCAAGAATGGTTCTTTTTTCTCAACATACCAACCTAAACACACTAACAAGAAATGATGCTAATAAAATAAAGTAATATAAGACTTTAGCACAATGATTTTTTGTGTTCTTGAATGATGGATTTTTTCTATCCACTATAATATAATTGATGATGAATAAATTAACGTGCAGTCAAATAAATTATGCATTATGGTGTTGTTCTTTGGATGAGGATGTGCAAGAGTATTTTGATTAAAAACAACTAATTAAATAAATAAATTTAAATTCACAAACAAATTAAACAAAAATGATTTTTTCAAGGTGTGATAATACCTAAATCATAAGGAACAATTTGTCGTTAAAATTGTGACCAAGCTCAAGTCTATTAATTAATTAATGAAAGTCCAGTTGGATCTCTTTTCTCCTGCAACTAGCAATTTGCAGTATGCATTGCAATTGATCCCACTCGAGGTCTTATGCTTGATCTTCTTCAATGGTTCTCTCTTGTTTTGTAAGTTACTTGTAATGGGTCTTCGACTTAATCCTGCATTTATAATCTAAATTCATAATCAGATCAAATTGATTAGATTTTTTTTGTCCAGTAAAGGAAAAGAGAATCAATCTGTTCAGTAGGATTCAGTACTTTGCATGACATTTCTCTATGACATTGACATTCACAAAGATTGCTACGATACAATGATGTCTTTAATACTCATGAGAGACATCTTATCGTTACAGAGTAAGAAGACCATATCTTAGGCAACATTTGCTATGTCTTGAAACTTCCAACCAAAGTGAGAAATTAGTGTTTTAAATGATTTTGAAAAGCAACTAAATCTTCGATAGTATTGTTTCTAATCATTTTTTTTTGTGTTTCAATAGTTGTTATTGTGTGTTGTAACAGTCAATCAGTGGAAAGTTCTTCATCCGATCTGTTTAGTTGGTTGATACAATTTGATTGAAGTTTCCAAAATGATGGTAGGATCGTATTAATGCATTCAAACTGCACATTTGATCTCATTCTACCAATCTCATGCTGTTTAAATATCTGCTCCTATTGTCATAAAAACTAGTTCCCCTCTTCCTTTTCATCTTCATTTACTCCTTTCTTGATTCTCTCCACAACTCTTATTTCTTCATGGCGCAGCATTTATACGTGAGAAACCGCATGGATGAGCATTTTCCCCTGGATGCTGCCGTGTTTTTGTTTGCGCTTATTATCGCCTTCTGTCTTCTGCGTGCTATCTATTTTTCTGTAATTTCCTATTTTATATGGTTTGCCTTGTTCCCTTCTGTGTTTGTCATTGCCTTCTGTCTTTCCATGTGCACAATCTCTATTTGTGAATATGATTTAATGATTCAGATTTTGACCTAAACCTTTGTTAGGAGTGCATGTTTATATATTCATCCTAGGGTTAATTTGCACTGTTAATCATATATCATAGAGTCTCCCCATGATCAGGACTAATGGTGGTCATGAAGTGGGCAAGCTCACATGTGGATATAGTCTTAGTTTTCACTCTGAATTACCTTTGATCATTTTGAAGCATACAGTCCTCGTGAGGTTTTTGTTATAGTTGTGCTTCTGTCTATAAAAGTCAGTGCTATTATACAAATATTTTCTGCTTTATGCTAAACCCTTGAGGATAAGATATAAGGTCGGGTCATGATCACGTTTTCTCTACAATATAGAAAGATTGTACTAGATAATTATTACATGAGATTGAGATTTAATTTCACTTTTGTGAAGTAGGTAAGAGATGTTTTAGCATAGCTCATGCACAATATTGCACGAGTTATCTCATCAGTCTTGAGCATTATGGAATCGATATCATCCCTTATACGTGTATTTGGTCACTTTAACGACTTTTTTTGTGTCTGTATACTTGTAATTCTGTATTTTATGCTAGTTGGCGTATGTTTTGTCAATCATGACAATAACTCTTCAAAATTGTGTTCATAGTCTACATTGTGTTCTGATAAGTTATATATCGCTGTCCAGATATATGTACAACACCCGACCTTCCTTTTGAAGCTACTGATTCAAAGAAATTTGGCTGCAACTTTTTTTTATTATATAAAACCTTTTTATTTTTTGAGTTCATTATGTTTAATCTATCATCAAATTGATCCCTTTTTTCAATATCTAATGGCAAGAGCCTCTCAATTTGATCAAACTACTCGATGAGCAAGTTAAAGTGGAGCCACCCTTTATAAAACCCTAAAGTGTATCGCTAATTGGTGTTACTTTTGGAAAAACACCATTAACTGTTTTTTAGATCAACTATTGAAGTTGGAAAAATATCTTACAAGCTCAAGAGATTACAAAAGGAAAACACAGACAAATAAAATACTTTTAATAGAGTTTATTTCATTTTATTTTGCTAACCTTGACTTCATTTTGAAGTCTTTTATAGCCTTTGAAACCTTACCGTAAGTGTGGCTACTGTGCAACAATCAATTGGTTTGCTGGTCTGCACCATCAGTTGATTGCTCCATCATGATTCCACCGTTGTTGCTCAACAATGGCTCATTTCTAGGCAATAGTTGACTCCTTAACCGACTTAGCCATGAACAAAATCATCATTATGTTCGTTGCCTTCTCAGATCCAATCGACTATGCCACTAATCGACTCAAATTCGCAATAGTCGATTGCTCTAAATTACAAACCTTGAAGCACTTTGGGTAATGGGTTTCTCAACCACTAGTCATTGGAAACATTGATTATGACTACTCTACTTCTAAGATCGAGCTGACTTATGTTGAATTTTTATTCCCATAAATATAGGTCACTCAACACTCACAGCTCACTACAGAGACTTACCATTGCAAAATAATTTCACCCCTCAACCATCTCTCATCAGGTTACCTTGGCCCCTCAAATGCACAGGAGCTCTCGGTTCCTTCACATGCCATTGATCACTCATTCACCTACTACGTTTGCCTCTATTGGCTGTTATCCTCACTACCTCGATGTTCCTCATCATGTAGTCCCTCGATGTGCCTCGTGCAACACTCATCACTATGAATCTCAAGCCATCGAGCTACTAATTGTTGAGTTTTTAATAATAATTCAAACTATTTCTTGTTTTGTAATGCATAGATATATGCATTTAGTCCCACATTGCTAAACAAGGAAGGGTTGGAAGGCTTTATATATGTAATCCTTCCATCCATGCTTAGCAAAATCAAGGGGACCTACAC
>JBBMJZ010413099.1:15586673-15603603 GCA_037833815.1 Zingiber zerumbet
TAGAATAATCCATGGCTTGGAAGCTTCTTATTAACCATAGTTCATAGTACATGGAATCCTGATTTTCTCTATGCAAACATGAATTTGTATATCCTGACTATTCATAATATAGCATCTGCTAAATGATAGTTGGTAAAATTATGATGTATCCTAAATTAAATAACTAGAGCCAAAGCAAAGTTCACTTCTTGTAAATACATTGTTTCTTCTTTCATGAAAAGATAAAAAACTTTTGTCATTTTTTGATCCTATATAGAGTAAGATCTGATGAGGCTATAATGAGGGCAATGGCCAAAATTAGGATACAATAGTACCTGAAAATCAACCCTAACGAGGGTGGAGTTCGGAGCTTGGGCCGTCGAGGGTCGAGGGCAGGGGCGGGTCCTTGGGTCATCGACGGTGTGCTGCTTGGAGCTTCAGATGATTGTGTTCAGACGCCATTGGGGGTTGCGGAGGGACGGAGGTTGCAGAAGAGAGATCGCAGGAGGTCACGGGAGGCCGCAGGAAGTCCAGGAGGTCCTGGATCACGAGAGGTTGACCTCGTTAGGGGTTTGCGTTGCTGCATATGCATGCATGCATGCATTTTGCAAGTGAACTGGGTTACAACAAAAAGGGTTGATAACCCTTACGCCGAGAACTTTTTTATGACTACTCCATGTGATTTGAATGGAAGATAAATTATGAGAGACTTTATCCAATATAGCGGTCCTTTGCATGGGTCACTATGTGGCAAAATACGATTCGCTCATTCCCAGTGCCTCTGCCAAACCGTCCCTAGATGAACATAGAGGAGGTAAATTATGGATGATTATTAACCATTAGTGTGTGACCAAGACATGAGAAAGGCGTGTTCGGATGTACTAAATTTTGACCTTATGATCTAATATGACAATATCCTATGCATTAACTACCACACCGTCCCGAAAACACGGAAGCACATATCACCATGAGATGCCTCTAGCTGGCTGAAGGGACTTAGAATCACTATCATCATATTCATCAGAAAATTCCTGCTACGGTAGAATTACCAATTCCGCCCAACAGAAGCCCAAGCCCACGCCGTTCATTACTCATCAATGCAATTTGTGGCATCCACATGTATTGCTCTTGCTGTGAATGAGATCAGGTAACAAAACGACTCGTGCTATGCTTGCCATTTTGCTCCTACCGCTGAACGAGCACTGACAACGGAACGAGACTACCCATCGCGCATCGTCGATTCGTCGGTGGGACTGGGAGGATGCGCCGGATGCGGTGGGCGGAGGATGGCGGCGGAACATGGGAGCTGGATATGGAGGCGCCGGTCACCATGGAGGGCGCGGCCCGGGCGGTCCCCGGCGATCCCCTTCCGCTCGGCCTCTCCCGCGGACGCCGAATCACCCGCCCCAAGCAGCTCGATTTCATGCACCGCTTCATGTCATCCCCTCTCGTCCCCTCCTTCTCCGGATACCCTACCAACGGTGGACAGGGCCTCCTCTTCTGCCACGCCTACACGAGTCATCTGGCCGAGAACTGGTACTTCGTTGCCGTAATCAATTGCCTCACTTCTTCCTCTTCCCTTTCTGCCCTCGTTACCTGTCTTCCTTTTCTCTTTGGCTTAATCACTGTTCAATATCGATATCCAAGTGGGATTTGGTCTTTGGGAAAATGGGAAAAATCTACACTGCCATTGGCAGCAAACGAACCTACAATTTTGGGAAAGCAGTAATTCTACTATTTTAAAAAAAAAAAAACAATAAAGGTTATGCCCTTACATTGAAAATTTAGTGGTTACAATTGCTGTGCTTCCGTCTTGTTGTTGTTGATAAGAGATTAGTTAGCTAAAGTCACAAAAAAAGTTCACTATCATCCCGTGGTGAAATTGCTGATGAGATAATTTGTCATGCCAAACAAAATTGCATCTTCATGCGAAAAAGATTAAGATAAGATAAACATATTGTAGCTACTCAATGACATTGATCTTCAAAGTTTAAAATCATTCATTCCCCCTGATTAATTTGATTGTCTTGTTGTATCAAAATGTGACTAATTTTTTGGAAATAACAAAATGGTTTTCTATGAAATGATGATTCAATTAAAAGTTCCAAACTATAGATTTTGTTCTTGGTTCAGCCTTTGTAAAGAACTGTTTAACAGTAGCATATCTTTTTGTCTTTTAAGATCCCTTGGTCTATATTAGCTTATACTAGTTTTATAAGACTTCTCTTTCATATTAGCAGGAGCTTCATACATCGGGTTGTCCTTTTCTCTTTCGTATTAATTTTTATTTTTCCATTTAAATTTTTGAGTAATATTTTATCTATGTTTCCATTCAATTTTCAAATTCCAGATCCTTCAACTCATTCATAATATATTTCTCTGACCTTGGAGTATTCGTCTATGACTTTGCAGGTCTGCAACTATCTTACAACAAATGAATGTACAGAAATTTTTGCCCTTCATCAAAGAAATTTCAGCAAATCATCTCAAAGAGATCCCATGGCCTAAAACCATCTACAAGCACTTTGCTCAAATATTCTCATGGGGTTTAGGTACTGAGTTCCTGTTGACTCAAGATTCTTCTTTTCTTGTTGAATTTTACAATGTGCAAAAAAATACCCGAGGGAAAGCGGTATTTAATCAAAAGGCAAGTACTGTACACTTGCTCATCACTTTATATTATTAATCTTTTTTACATGTAGTTGTATATTTTGAGCTACCTAGAAACTTCTCTAGGATTTTTATTGGTAGTAGTTTGATTTGTCTAATTTTCTTACTTACAATCATATGTTATGCTTTTTTTGGTTTGTGTTTAAAATAATATCTTACATGCTCATGTTTTCTTTATTTTTGCAGCTTCGAGGGCATAACCTAACACTTGAAACAGCCTGGCCTGGACTCTTTGTTGATAGACGTGGAACATATTGGGATGTACCACTATCTATGGCGATTGATTTTGCTTCAGTTTCCTCAGATTCTGGTTTGAGCTATCATTTTTGCTTACAACATAATAGTGGGAAACCCAAACACTTTGGTGGTAATGAAACAACTAGGATACCTTCTTCTCTTCTACCTGGTTTGTGTGCAAGGGCTGCTCTTTCATTCAAAAAGAATTTTTTCTTTTGGAAAAAGAAAGATGGAAAATTAAAGATGGTCCAGCCTTATGATGTATTACTATCTGATCCTCATATTTCTGCTTCAGGAGTTATTGGTAAGTTTTAAGACTTAGATTTTTTTCCTTAGAAAAGAGGAATTACTTCTTTGTTAGTTCCAATTATTGGGGTCTCTTACATTTATGTTATCCCTCTCCTATTGAACTCTATGCTTGCATATATCATTACTAATATTTCTTGTATCATTTTAGAATATAGTTTTTTATTTGACCTTTAAACCACTAAGCTTCAACTCCAATCAATTATAAGTTGGAATTTATTAATCATCTTTTTATATATTCTTCACATCTAAACACAATATGGTTTTATCATCTGTTCAAATTACATTTATTTGTATCTGCGTAAGTATATATATTTTATATTTGATTATATTGAGTTTATTGTATGCAATCTTATCCTACATTGCAAGATTCTGTGACTCCAATCCATGATCACAAGGTCATACGACAACAACTTTACCATTGTGCTAATGCTCCTCTTCACTTGTATTCAACTAAAGAATGCTAAAATGCTAACAGTCTCCCATGAAGTATTAAGTGTTGAACTTTTTCACATTCAAAAGAGGAAAAAAAACCTATATTCTTGTTCTCTTTCCTTTGTGTAGACTTCCTTCCTCACAGGTCAACTACAGTGGCAATGATGAGATTGGAAAACTGTGGATATAGCCTTGTTTTGTAATCTTTGGAGGAATTATTGGTCTAGAACACAACTCAAAATCCTCATGTCCACTTCTATGCTTGACTTATTTTACTACTGAAAAAGCAGTCATCAAGGTTCAAGACTTATGATTTTGCTCTCTGTTCCAGTTTTGCTTCTTTCCACATAAATACAGACTTCATTAGTTAGTGATTAATCCTTTTTGGTTTCCAAAAACCTTCATATAAAAAACGTAGTCCAAAGTCTGATGCTGTAAATCTGTACAAGTTATTAGCAATCAAGTTACTTATAGACGATGAGAAAATGTAGTGGCCTGATCAAACTACAGATCAGTTGCTTCAGTAAAAAAAATCCTATGTAGCGTGTTAGTAATAAATCCTATGCAATTAGTAGTTGTTGGTTTACGTTAGGCCGGCTAGAGGGGGGTGAATAGTCCTGTAACAAAGATTAGCACTTTCTCTTGCTTCTAACTTAGCAAGGACATACATTAGTTAATTAAGATAAACATAAACAGAGAGTAAGAGACACGGTAAATTAACTTGGTTTGCAACCGGGAAGGTTGTTAATGCAAGACAGTAGAAGCTCAATTAGAAGATCTCCTTCGTTGAAGGCGGAGTAGCCTCTTACAAACGTTAACGCTTGAATGAAATGAAAACAGGAATACGAAAATCAATGGCTCTTCGTCAATGAAGTTATCGGCATCCGGGTGCCTGGAGTCTTGCTGACATGGACTCTAAAGCAGATCCTCACTGCAACGGCTCGAATAGACACCTGACTTGGCCCGAACTGATCTGGGCTCCTCGACCAGGTCCGAGCGGCTGGACTCTGAGCGCTTGGAATTGGCCCAAGCGCCTAGACATAGCCAACTCATTAGTTGACTTTTGTCCGGTAGCTTGGGTGATGTTCCGATCGTCTAGAGAACTTGAACCCAACTCCGGTCTTCTCCTTGAGCAGTTTTCCTCTCTGGCTTCTCATCCCTCCGAAGCATCGTGCACACCCTTCTTGTCCGTCGGTGTACTTTTCCGCAGCACCTCATCTCTTGGATGTACCGAGTCCGTCGACTCGCTTGTCATACCATCATTCTCGTTAGCTACGTCTTTCGCTCGACTTTCTATGTTCCTAAGTTCCTGCACATTAGACACAAGGCATCAAGCACGCAGAACCTAACTTAACTTAGTTGATCACATCAAAACCAACCAGCAGTACTTACAGTAGTCACCTCCTCTACCATCCATTTAGAGAAAGGCGCTCTCCCTTCTCTCTAGAGAAGGTGACGGGAATAGGAGGGGCTGTTGAGCGCCTTTCACTGGTGAGCCTTTAGTGTGAGTAGTCGGGGTCAGCTAGGAAAGGTGGCTTCTCCCCCACCGGTGGAGGGTTGATGAAAGCTTCATCACCGACGACGATGGGGGTGTTGGAGAGGTTGTGGGAGCACAACCTCGACATGGAAGAAAGGGGCAGGCCCTGATGAAGCTGTTCAACTTCATCATTGGAGTTCCGGGCTGCTCTGTCAAGGCAAGGAATTCCACCTCCGAGCTGCTGTGAGTAGGGTGATGGAGTTTGCTGGAATGGTGCAAGGAGGAGCCAAGGTGTGTAGCTTTGGTGTGGCTGAACCTCAGCCAAGAGGTGCTGCAATGTGGGCTTGTAGCAACTGCTATCTCCAACCGGCGGAGGAGATGGGCAGAACATGCCGGCTGATGCCATGGCCGGCAGCTTGTGGAACAGCATGGGGGGAGCCTTCATTTCACCTCTAATGGCCTTGGTTTTGGCCACAACGTCTTGGTGGTGAACTTCGGCAAGAAGATGGCTGGAGTTTCATGCTGGGCGGAAGACGGAGGCGGTGACATTGACCCGGGTCGTTTCTCCTCACTGGTTACTGCTGGTTCTTGTTGCTGCTAGTGGAGCTGCACATTGGTGACGATGAGAACTTCTCCGGCTACCTCTGCTCATGTCGGGGACCCACTAACTAGCGATAAGGTGAAAAGAACTCCAGTTAGCTGTGCTGGAAGTTCATTGGCCAGAGAGGAGGCAGAAATGAGCTGCTTCTGCTGCTTTGACCAGCCGGAGCTCTCATGTGTTGGGCATGCGCACGGACAACAAGGTCGGCTGGGGAAACATGCCAAGCAGAGGGAATTTCAAATTCAAATTCAAAATTTGAATTTCAAAGTGGCTGCCATCTTGGAGCCAAAACCAATAGGTTTGAAGTTTACAGATCGGACTGGCCATACCGGAATGGAGCTCAAAGATTTTTCCGGGTTTCGGGCTGTAGCTTGGATCCACAACCTAAGAACTTGCTGGACTATGGGATGCTGTGGTAGGAGACTGCAGCAGCCGACATCTCCGGCCGGCGAAGGCAATGTACAGAGCTTGCCGGCACACTGCCATGGTCGGTAGTTCGATGCTTGGGGGCAACTTGCTTCCCTTGCGACCTCTGATCTGACCACAATGACCTGTCAAAGGAACTCCGGCAAGGCAGTCCGTCAGAGTTTGGGGTGGTTGGAAGCATCAGAGAGGGTACAAGTGCAAAATTCTCAGCCAACGCTTGCTGTCACAATTCTGTCCGCCCACTGCTCCCTGCTGCAGGTGGAGCTGCAACGCCAGCGGCTGTGAGCACTCCTTCTGGCTTCTGCTGGAGCTCCTCTGATCGGTGGTGAGGCGATGAGAACCGTAGAAGTTTTTGCTGCATGTTCCATGGCGGGAGGGGAGGCTAATTGGAGCTGCTGTCGGCCAATGCTAGGCCCTGGGTAGTGATCATTGGGGCTGTTTCAATTCGTTTGCTGGATGGCTGGAACTCTGATGGATTGCCGGAGCTTCGATGTGCACACACGGACTATGAGGAAGGCTGGGGATGCATGTAACAATGGAGGGAAATTTTGAATTTCAAATTTGAGCTTCAAACTCCAAAAGGGGCTGCACATGGAGGCAAATTCAGTGGGCTTGAAGGATGCGGGTCAGGCTGACCATTCTGGGCTGGAGTGCTAATCTACTTGGATCTCAGGCTGCACCTGGGATCCAAAACCCAATAGCTTTTGGATTTGATTGGGTCGGGCAGTGGATAAAGCCCAGACGAGCCAGGCTGCCAAGGAGCGGGCTGCTCTTCCCTTAGCGGGCCTGTTGATGGCCCAGCTTTGCAAGCTGGGCTGATTGGCCTTGGAAGCTAATGAGCCTTAGCTGACGGATCACAGACTGGGCCACCTACTTTGGATTCGATCTGGAGGCGCTCTAGTCTACTACTCATGAAGACATCACACATGGCCGACTCCGCTTACTTCATTTTGATGAGTGGTCGGGTATGCATGTAGAGGTTAGGGTGCCTTAGCAATGTGGGATGGATGGTGTTGTCGTTTGAACTTGATTGTGCTTAAGCTAAATCCTGGTTGTACATTTTTCTTGGATATAATACATTTACCTTATCCAAAAAAAAGGTGTATGCCTTTTATACTTAGGAATTTTATTTCTAGCTAAAACATTGTTTCTGTCGAAACTTTTGTCATGTAAAATAGCTCTCTAGTTTTTTAGCTGTGACATGTTGAAGCTTAATTATTTTTCTATTTACAAGAATCATCATAAAACAAACAATAATGTTGTATTCTTCTCTTACTCTGCAGCAATAATGACAATGATTAGCAATTTTCTGCAGTTATTTAATTGGTTCTTGGGGATGTTATATATTGCAAGATCACTATTACTAGTTGATTCTCATCTTTCTTTTTTGTGAAGAGTCTAATACAAAGATGTTGTGTGTAGTATGTAATGCATTTTGCATGTATGCTTTATCAAAATACTTATTGCACTTTTTATAGTTAAGAGTTGGTGAAACAATGACCAACATCAATTGGATGATTGGGAACAGTTGAATGTCAAAAAAATTTAGTATTGGATGTCAATATATTGTATATTGTGTCGTTAGCTCCTACTTTTGGTTTGGCATATTAATCTTCCTTTCTCAATTTTAGACAAGTACATTATACATTGGTGTTTTGAGTATGAAAAACAATCTAAATTCATGTGGTTCATATCCACATTAAACTCAGTCTTGAGATAAGGTTGCCATCTGCTGCCTCTAGTTATATTTTCTATGGGGCATGTGTTGGTAAATATTTTTTTCTTAGTATGAAATATGTAGAACAGTCAATCATGCAACAAATATCAGCATATTTTGATGCACACTGAACTGGATTAAATGCATATTCCTCTCTGAATCTTATATGCTTGTATGAGTTTAAACTTCAACTCCGCTCTTCTCTGCTCTGTACAACAACTAATTTTAGTTTATTGTTCAGCAGAAATAAGCAAGATAGACAGCTAAATAGCATTTTATTAGATGCTTACATATATGATCTTGACAGTTCTTAAGGTTTTGAATTTTTCTTTGCTGTTAAAGTTGCATAAATTTTGGAGATTACTAGTTTACTGTATTTTTTCTAGTGTTTTATGTCTAGTAGATACTATTTTGTCTTAATTTTTCAAATAACTTGCTTAAACTGACAGGCTAATTTCCGCTAGTTGGTTGGAATTGTGTAGCATAGAAATCTCAGTTCATTATAATTTATTTTTTAATTTATAAGGTTGTCCTATTTGATTTTCTACTAGTTGTTCATTCTACTTGTTACCTGGTTTGGCTTTCACTAAAATTCAAACAAGACTGCTATTTATGAATTCTTGGATTGTGTCTTCTATAGGGAGTGTAGCCAGTGTATCTTTGGGAGATTGCTCAGCACGGTTCAGTGATGAAGAACGGTTGCACTTGCAGGCATCCAATGCCTTCAGGATATGTGCCCAAAGAAATAATTTGGCAGCCTTTGTTGACTTCTTTGCATCTATGTCTACTTCAGCTCAATATGGCAATTTTCAGAGGCCTTTTCTTGATCTAACAAGGTTAAATGCCCAGATGCATTTTCCCTCAGGTTCATCATTTTTAAGTGGTGTTGCAGGTTTGGCCCAGAATTTATATAACTCTCAAGAACTGAATCTAGAACAACTTGGTGCTGTTTGTCCTGAGCTGACACTGTCTCTACAACAACAGGTAATACAATTTTCATGAAGCTGCATAAAGACACCTAAGGACTATGCATGGTAGTTACAATCCCACAATTACAAGTACATGTTATGGTGTTGGCACAGTTTTGGATTAATCATATTTATAATGTATGTTTTAATTTTTTGAAAAGGTTACTTATAGGCGCTAAGATATATTTGGATTAGCCTTTACATTGTACTATCGTTGACGCCTTGGTTAATATAGGCTGGAAGAGAATTTTCATGATTCATCTTCTTTGTACAACTGAACTTGCAAGTAGATACACTACTACAAACTTAGAAGGGTGGATCTCCCCTCGGGGAAAATATACATAAAAGGATTGACAATTTTATTTATTCGAAGATATCCTACACAAGTTTTATCACAATAACAAACACACCACATTGTGGTCGGCTACTCGAATATTATGTGACCATTTATTATACAAGGATGTATTGCTATCAATATTCAATTTTTTTCTTTAATTATCTTAAGGAAAGTTTTCTTTGCCTCCCTTTATCCTTCACACATTCAATTTTAAATGATTAAAATTCTTGGTTGTTGAATGTCTATACTACCTATTTGTTCTCATTTTATTATCTATTGGTGCTATATTAAATTGCAATTATTTCTAAGATGAAAATCTTATGCTACATAATTGTACTTAATTAGAGTGTTGTGGTTTTAGGGAACAATGGATTCAAAATGTAATGTAATAGAGATGAGAATGGTAAGAAAAATGTGTGGAGTTATTACAAGGGTAGCCCGGTGCATGATGCACCACCAATGTGGGGTCTATTGTATGCAGCTTGCCTTACCCTGCTTTGCAAGAGGGTGTTTCCGAGACTCAATCATGTGGCCTCTATGTCTCACGGCAACAACTTTATCATTGCACATATTAAAATTTGAGAGCAATGTTGCTCCAATGAATAATAAAATGAGAAAATAGCTTGACATGAGATAAACATGTTCAAAGGTGAGGTAAAGTTTCTATCGTTAGACAAGTGAATCTATCAGTGTAGAATGTGCAAAGAGTTGAGGGAGAATAAAGAAAACATTACTTAATATAATCAAAGTTGATTTATGTATTTTCAATATTATTAGTGATATTATTTTGCATAGGGCTCAAGAGGAATAGATTTGATGTAGTTAACTCAAGTATTGGGAACAAACAAAGCTTGATGATAATAACCGTGAATTGCTCTCATATATATCCCATCAGTTTTTGTTAGAACATAAAAAACGGAAATTATAAAACATATAGATTAGGTCCAAATATTAAAACCCAGCTTGATCTATCTGGATTTGATTTAGTTTCAGAGAGTTTAAGCATCCATTGGGTCTGAGGTTTGGGCCTTTGTCCATCCTGGGAAAATCATAATTAGTATCAACTTGAATCCTTCACATCCCTTATTAAATGGATGTAGGAAATATGGCATGAATACCAAAAACCCCATGACCACTTTGGATAGTATCCTTAATCAATTACATCTATATAACACACTGATCTTCCATGTGTAGCAATGGAAACAATTACGTATTCTATTGTGGTCTTTGAAATGCGCATCTATAACAGGTTTTTTCTCACATATTTCTGCTTGCTTCGATCTTTTGTTTGGTTGCTTGGGACTACTATGTAGTTGTTTGTTATGATTCAAAGGGAAACAGTAGGTCGTGGAATTTAAGAAACTTGTGCCATGGGTACCTTTTGCAGAAAATTTGTATGGCAATTGTGTCAGAGCACAATGCAAATTCTTTGTCAGACAAACGTGCTGTTTCTTCCTGTTACAACAACATTGTGCCAATATCTTACCTCTCCTAACATCTTGACTTTTGTGCCCCTTTATCAAGTAACTGTACAGATTGACAACTTTTGAGAGCATAGAACAGTTGGCTGGCTAACCTTCAACTATTTTCTAAAGTTCTAATTTCAGTTTTTACTTCATAGATAATTGGGCCTTTCAGTTTTCGAGTAGATTCCAGAATTCTGTTTACTCCAAGTGAAAGAAACAAAGTTGCTCAAGTAGAGGAATCAGTATTTGCAATTGACTGGGCTTTGAAGGTTCTTGGTTCAGCAAAGGCCACTGCTTGGTATTCACCCAGACGCCAAGAGGCCATGGTGGAACTCCGTTTCTTTGAGAGCTGAAAGGTGTGGCTTTCCCAAGTGTTTTCCGAGAGCTTCTAAAATAGAACAATTGTAAGAACATCTTGCTCTTTTGTCAATTTTCTAACAATTTAATGGGTCAGGTAGTCAGTATCTTAGATCTACATCCTATGCAGGCCTACTATGTATGAAAAAGTTAGTTTTTGAGATACCAGCAACTCATTTTTTGCCATATAGAAAAGAGACCTGGTTATGGTTTCATAGTTCACAGCTTTTAGCATACAAGAAGAATATGATTTCCTGGTTATGGTTTGTTGCAATAATTTGCAACAAATAAGTTTTTTGTGAGTTCTACAAGAAAGTATGAATCCGTTTGAGTTTTATGATTGAGTGGGTTTTGAGAGAAGCCTGATCTGACCTAACATGATTAGATTATAAAAGTTTGAGCTTCAATCCAAAATCCAAACGCATGCAAAATATTATGATTTTGATCCGTTTGTGTTTTTGATTTCGTTTACCATTTTTTTGATCCTGTTTATGATTGATGAACGCAATGCAACCATAGCTTACACGAGGTTAACTTCATATAGATACAACTTAAAAGATTTAGGATGTAACTGCTCATACTCCTCCCAATCAAATAAGGATGCCCAGATATATGAATTGAGAAAAAAGGTTTACGAAACCAAATAAGGTGAGATGACAATTGACTAGTATTTTTTTGACCTTTGTAGCTTGTGATAAGAAACTTCACTACTATTAGGATATTCAAGCATCTTGTATGGTTAATGCAATAAAGTTTCATAAATTAATTTGAAAGAAAACGTGCACATGAAATTTACTTAATGGTGTATTCCATAATATAAGAATATTGGTAAGTACTTAATGGTGCATTCCATAATATAAGAATATTGGTAAGCATATAGCTATGCTACCATAACTTTAAGACCTAATACAGCACTAAAAGTGAGTTTATAAGTGGAGGAGAACGAATTAATAAGTGTGGTTATTGTAGGAAATTAAGGCATACCAAGGATACATTTGGAAGCCTCTTGGCCATCCAACATGTGGTCGCTATGGAAAAAGATTTGATGGTTTAGAGCCTCAAGCTCACATGTTTAAAACTAAAGATACCAGACTGCAAAGAGAAACCAATCCTTTTAGTGAACTATCCAATTGGAAACAACAAATTCTTAGGCTCATTATGGCAAGACTCGAGTCTTCTTCCACCATAGCTACTTCTCATGTTGTACATTCAAGAATAACATGTTCACCATCTAATACTAGTTATATTATCCAAAATGTCCATGGTATTTCTGATGACTCATGGATTTTAGGTTTTAGAGCATCTTGTAATATGATTAGTGCTCATATAAAATTTTGCATATATTCTTCTTGTTCAAGCTCAAGTAAAATTTGTATAGCTCATGAACCTTCATCTCATATTGTTATGAGAGCTTCTATAAATTACACTCCTATTAACTTATTTCTTGTTTACATATTCTCTTTTATTTGTTAGTGCTCTTACAAAAGATTTAACTTATAATTTTTTTTTCCTTCTCATTGTATCATCCAAGTGCTAGGCACTGGGAAAATGATTGGGTATGGTAGACTATATCAATTAGTTGAAAGACTTTTTTTTCAAGAGTTACGCTTTATTAGGTGAATACAATTTTGCTTATCACCAAATTATACAGTGGCATAGGAGATTAGGATGTCATTCTTTTATTATATTTAAAGAACTTTATTCCTACTTATATAGTGTAATGTGGAAACCTTGATTTGTGATGCTTGTGAACTTGCTAAGTATACTAGAAGCTCATATCCTTTAGTCAATAATTAAGTTCAGTTTCCTTCATGATATGATTCATGCCTTATCATGTTATAAATGGTTGTGACTTTTATTGGTTGTCATAGGATGTCCTGAGTGTATCTGATGCATGCAAAAAATGAAGTCTTTTCCTTTTTCAGTCCTTTTGTAGAATGATTAATACATAATTTGGTGCCAAAATGAAAATTTTATGAATTGATAATGATACTGCATATATGATGATCTTTCATACTTATTTAGACACTTATGAGATTATTCACCAAACTGATTGTGTTAATACAGTTGCCCAAAATGGTGTAGTGAATAGAAAAATATGGCTCTTATGTTTGATATGCATGCCCCTAAAGTATGCCTCTACCTATTTGGTTTTCCACTTGCCCAATATTTGATATCGTTGACCTACGTAGATTTTTTACTTGCCAAGTATCTGGTTCATATCGACCTACTCGTACTTTACTATTTCACTTGCAATACATGTCAATTTTTTCTGCATTTGTACATATGACACACGTGAGATTTTAACAATATCTCCAAACTTAATATGTTCGAGCATTAAAATGTACATGGAAACCATATGCTTAAGGGTATGATTGCACTAACAACTAGTCATATGCATCAAAGGTGGAAGAGAGTATAAAATCCTCTATGTTTGCGACTATAGAAGTCGTTTATAAGGAACACTTGATATTTGTGAGGTCCCAAACATGCTAAAAAAAGAGCTGTTAGATTGAGGTCTCAAAACATGCGTTAATAAGTCTAATTCAGAGATTGGATAACCAATGGTAGTCAATTTGATAGCTAAAGTGTCAATTAATTGCGTATTTTTATTGATGGAGTTGTCGCCATATTACTTGGACTATACCTATATATAGAGTTCCGGGACTTGAGGATCGTTCGTGAGTTGTACTGAAGGGTTGAGCAAGGACCTCTTAGACCTCTATTAAGCCCAACAGCCCTAGGTAGTGTCTGTTGAGTTGAGATTGACCATTTCTAGACTAGTCGGTTTTTATTAACCTAAATTGGGTAAGTTGGATCATCTTCTAGTGGTGAAGAGAGGTTCCATTGATAATTCCAAAAAGGTCATAAGTGTAAAGTAATGAGAGACTAGCTATCTTTCAAAATAAATAGTTATAACTTTGATTCACCGAAGAGATCGATATCATATTCATCATCGATAGAGATTTATATTATTACAGATGAAGATATTGATGATTCAGTCAGAGGTGAATAAGATCTTTTTTGTGCGTGTGTTTAGACTAACACAAAAGTTTAGAGAAAATAAAGAGAAAAAGATAGATTAATCTAAAAGTTATAGATTAATTCACTATTTGTTTTTAGTGGAAGCCTATGATCACATATAAAAACATAAAGAATAGAGAAATACAGAAAGAGAGAAGAATTAATATTAAGAATGTTAGTTGTATGGAAAACCTCTTTTAAAATAATTAAAATGACTAATTTTTGCTGCCAATAATTAGTTATTATATATTTATAGTTTGAACTAGTTCTAATTTGACTACTCTTGGACAAGTCTACGCCTATCTTTTTCATAGTTTAATTTAGATGATACATTTCTTTGAAGACGCAACGAGTCCTTATCATCTTTTATTGGATTATGGTAAACCCAACAAACAATCCCTTACATATATTACGTACTCAATTATAATATGGCTACCCAGGCCCCACCATACCATATCGTACATGCATGCATCTGCACCAGAGGAACCTTCTCAGATCTTACTTGTTCTATTCTCTCTCGAAGATCCGATCCATTAAATAATACAAGATTAATTCAACACTCTTCGTGGAAAATGGAAATGAAACGCTAGACTATATATATATATTCTTCTTCTCGAAGATATTGAAGATATTTTAAAGAAAAGTAGGCGAGCATATGTTGTTGACTTGAAACAGATTAGATTTGATTTGATATAGTTTTTGGTCGAGCATATGCTTTTCCTCCTCCTCCGACCGTCGTACGCCAGGCGGGGTCGTGGTCAATGCAACACGTGGGAAAAAGGTCCGAGACAATGCACCAAATTGTTTATATTATTAATTTTGTACGCTTTCATTCACAAGAAAATGATAATATTGGGATTAATTCACTGGAGTTGGTGGCTCTTTCAAATCTGTTCTTATCCATCCGGATATAAATGCAGTTAGGGTTCAACGTTCCATTAAAAATTAAATCGACTTAATCAAATAAATTAATTTTTTTTAGATAAATCGAACGTACAGAATTTTGCTATTAAAATTGAATAAATTAATTTCTATAGTTAAAGAATTAATTAATTATTTTAATAATCAATTGATACGACATAATCATCATCAGTTGATTGCTATTGAGGAGTCAAATCCACCAATTAGATGCTAAACATACTTTTCTACCATCCGATTGAAGGATCGATTGTTCACACTATAACAATCAATTATTGTCAATTCAGTTTAATTAATTTAATCGAATTTAAATTTTAAAATTGAGACCAGTCAATTTTTTTTAGAAAATAAAATTTTAAATTAACCTAATTAAACTTTCAAATTTGATCAATTCAATCGATTATTTTGATTTTCCATATGTATAGTCGAGTTGGTATGATCAATTATCATATTTGAGCGGAGACAGAATATAAGCTCTCTCACCTAAATAGATCTTTACTCCCCATAATATCCACCATCATTGGTAAGAGACAGAACATATTCCTAAGTAATTAAGAATTCAATTTTGAAATAAGACAAGATCATCTAGCTCAAAATTCGTCGGTCGAAAAAAAAAATAGCAGCATGAATTAACGTAAGAAATGGTTGGGAAGCATCCCGGCAATCGACAAGGGTTAATAAATTCTTCATTAATATTTGTTGTTCTCTCTGAATTTGCTTCGACAAGTTAATTATACTCCAGCCAATTGAAAAAGCTGCTGAGAGAAAGCTGATGCTTCTTGTCCTGGCCTCCTTAATGAATTAATTAACCGGAGCTAAGCAATTATGTTGCTTTAATTTTGGAGTAATGCATCCATACCTACCCACTACTATAGCTTGCTTAATTATATTGGTACATGAAATTGTTTTATTATCAATATGCATAGAACCAGCTGGCCGCACCTAGTCATTCTAGAATATAATCTATAAATTAATTAGCTATGCTTAATTCTTGTCATTCATTGTATATTGTCATTCATTGTATATATATATTTTTATATATATTAGATTATTTAGTTGGCATTAATTGCTTTGCTTGATGAGTAGGTTTCGTGGGCCAACGTGATAAAGGTGGATGAGCTCATGGCTTTCATTTTGAGGGTGCTTTATTAAAATGTGGGTCTCTTGACTTGATTAAAGGTCAACCTCCCTCCATTAATAAATTTGCAAAGGGGCATGCAAGGTAATGCGGACTAGCTAGGACAGATTAATTATATTATCACCTGCGTGAGTTCTTAATTCCATGAGTTATTGATTGTTTAATATAAGGACGGTGCTATTTGGTCAGAATCTGTTCAATCAAAATACACTTGATAAGTTATTATCAAGGATATTTTAATAATATCATAAATATATATTAATTATATGTATATTTTATAATTCAATTTTAGTTAACCAGATTCTGACTAAACAGATTTATCGTTAATATAATGCCTCCTTAATTTGATTTACTAGTTTTTCATTGATAAAAGAGCTAGCTCCTTAGATTATACATGCATCTTCATTAATGAGTAGAAAGATGAGTAAGATCAGATTAAAGATAGCTTGTGTCGATCGGTGCTTCTCAATCATGTGCAAAAGGGATTGATCAACTTTACTCTTTTTCTGAACGACTTTTGTTTTTTCCTACTCCTGGTCTCCTACAAGTCCTCTTTCTTTACTACGATTCAATTTGATCCACTATAATAAATGAGTAGCGAATTCTCCAAACAAACAAAAAAAAAAACCCAATAATCCCTGATTTTGGCTAGTAAATATGAATTACCAACCAAAAGTTTTTATTAGCTAAGTGTTAGTTGATAAACCCCATTGTGAAGATTGTAGGATCAAAAAGTGCTGGAGGGGGTGAATAACACTCGTAATTAATTCGTTCGTTTAGAGTAAAACACAGCGAAATAATAAAAACCATACACAAACACTAAGGATTTACTTGGTTCGGAGCCTGTGGCGACTCCTACTCCAAGGCCCGCACG
>JBBMJZ010413099.1:15609310-15631787 GCA_037833815.1 Zingiber zerumbet
AAGACAGATTTGAAATCTTTCCTTATTTGTAGTTATCTATATTGTGAAAGAAATATTTTAATTTTAGATAAAACTTTCATTTTTTGTAACCATGATTTAAAAGAGAAGTTTTATTTTTAAAATCTTTTCTTTTATAGATATCTGATCATGCCCGAACGCTGAGTCGATGGACGCTGGGGACGTAGCGCTCTCCGTTGTCTCAGGCTGACGGTGTGGACCTCCGGCGGACCTACAAAGAAGCCGAGCCGGGAGGGGTTTCCCGGCAACGACCCTCCGACGCTCAAGTCAGGCAATAAAGAAGAAGAGGAGCAAAATAACACTACTGTGGCTACAGTGATGAGAAATCGCATACCTTCACTGAAGGCTCCGGGGTCCTTATATAGGACCCCGGGGAAGTGCGTGCACGTTTCCTGAGGCATGCACGCTTTCCCAAACATACCTCAAACGTGGATGTCAGAAAAGTACGCCTGACGCCATTCCGCAATCGTTCGATCATATCTTTGACGTGACAGTAGAAACTTCCGCCGTACGATTCTACATACGGTTCGACCACCGACCATGCTGTTTGTCGGCGGCAGGTGTCTCGAGGATGATATCACTAGCTGCCCTTTTTGTGCTCTCTTGTCTTGTCTGCTACTGGTCCGGTCAGGATGGCCACTCGCCCCCCTAGCGTCCAGGCTCGTAAGCTCCCCAGATCGAGTGTGAAGGCCACCCAATCCTCTGCCCGGACGAGGATGCACCTAACTGATCTGCGGCTCAGCCGGGCGGCCTGGCCGCTCGGCATAGAAGCTCCTTTACCTTGAGTGTCGGAAACCCGACCTGTGGTCGAGCGGTCTTTCGTCCGGCATGGGAGGTCCCCCACCGGCCGGTCGGATGACCGATCCGCCCGGCCGGACCTTAGGGCCGACCCTCTTGGTGTGTCGTTGACCTCCTCTTGTACGGGTCCCTCGTCCTCACCGCCGGATCATGTCCCTGCCCCCTCAAGTCTAGTTGAAGGAGGTGCTAAGTCCAACTGACTGGACTGCGAGTCTGGCCAAGCGGCATCCGTTTCGCCATTTTCAAAAATGTCCTTCCGCTCGGCCAACATGGAGTCAAGTACCGTCGTTCGGCCACCTACTGATGATTGCCCTGCCGGCCCACTGGCGGTCAACGCTGACGTCTCTAGGATCCTCTTGGAATGCGTGCAAATCCTTACCATTAAGGTTGAGCACACGGGCCCTGCCCCGTAATGGGGCTCATTAAATGTGCTCCTGTGACCTGGTGCCACGTGGCGCCGCTGCCATCATCGTACGGCGACGGTGTCGCGTCCGATGGAACCTCCGGCGGTTTGAAATGAGCAGTTAGATATGGGCCTCATGCCCTGTGGCCTGAATCTAATGGTCCTGAAGGATCGGGCCCAACCTTATAAAGCCCTCGTTGCAACCCCCCCCCCCCTCCGCCGCACTTTTGCAGTCGTGCGTTTAGAAGCCTCTGCTTGCGCTCAGTGCTCCGACAACTTGCTCCTGGCGACTCCTCGTCCTCTCCTTTCGCCCTTCCTCTTTTTTGTAAGGATCCTCTGCCTCTTGTTCCTTGGTTCTTGCATTTTCTTTGCATTCTTCGCCATGTTCGCGCTTCTCGGTTACTATTCCGTTCATCTTTCCCATTGAGCCCTTGCTTTTTCTTCCGACTTTGACTTCTCCACTGTTCCGGCAATGGCTAAAGACGCGGAGAACTTGGTTAATGCTTTTGATCTTCCATCTGATTTCGAACTTATTCTGCCCTCACCTTCCGCCCGGCCGTACAAACCGCCGCGTGACGCGATTTGGTTTTTTCGTGATCAGTTTATAGCCGGTCTGAGGTTTCCTCTGCACCCCTTCATAGTCGAAGTCTGTAACTTCTTTGGCATTCCACTCGCCCAGTTGGTACCCACCTCTTTCCGCCTCCTGTGCGGAGTTGTTGTATTATTCAAGATCCATAACATTCCCCTCCGCCCAGAGGTCTTCTACTATTTATATTACCCCAAGAAATCTGAGCTGGGCACTTATCTGTTCCAGTCTCGAATCGGCTTAGTCTTTTTCGACAAGATGTCTTCTTCCAACAAACACTGGAAGGAGTATTTCTTTTTCCTTCGGCTTCCCGGTCGGCTTCCTTTCCGGACTAAATGGCAGGTCGGACCGCCCACCTCCCCTGAGCTGAAGAGGTATAAGACCCGGCCGGACTACCTCTAAGCCGCAAATATGCTGGCTGGTCTAAAGCTAGATATTAATAAGCTTCTACCCGAAGAAGTGATGTACATCTTCGGCCTAAGTTCGAGCCGAACAAAACTCCTGAGCAGCTTTGGTAAGAAATTTACTTATGCATTTGCCTTGAGTTCTAACTAATTTTCTTCCCTTTCCTTCGCAGCGAACGTCGTAATGGAATCCGTGTTGTTCGGGATTCTGAAGAAGAAGGCTGCGGCGATTGAGGCGGCAGCAGCCAAGGAAATGGAGCAGCTGGGTATTGCTCCGGTCGGCTCTCATGAGGGTGAGAGCGAGGCGAATGTGGGAGAGTCGGCCGCTCAAACTTCTCCCTTGCAGGTGACGGGTGGCGCAACCTCCAGCAGGGAACCGGCCGCTCGGGAGGAAGGTTCTGAGGCCGAGGATGAGCTTCCCCTTAACCAGAAGAGACATCGGACGGAGATGCCGCTGCGCTCGGCCACCTCCGCGGTACAAGCTTCCGAGCGAACGGGCACCCTTTCTCGTGGCAAGGCTCCCTCTATCGAGGCACTCTCCTCCGACTGCACTCCCTCTCAGCTGGAACCCCCCATGGAACCCATCGCTGCGCAGCCTGTCAGTTCCCTTCTTCCAGCGCCACTACGGATTCGCCGCTCGGGCATACTGATAACCATGATTTTGCTATGTTATTTTAATTCATAATGCATATTTTTATTGGTCTATTCGTAGTTTAAAATCATGTTTGCTCTACATTTCATAAATTGCATGTGATCTTGGACTTAATTACAAATTAGTCTATTTGCATGGTATTTGATACTAATATTTGTTTATTATTTTGTAGGCATCAAAAGGGTCATGGACCCGATCAGATTGGACCACACTCGGGCTCAAATCTAGGGCTAAACGGAGCGATCAAGCCTTGGATCGATTAGAACCGTCCATTGAAGATCAAGTAGATCTGGGCCATCCATTGAAGATCCGGCTCATCCAACCTAATGAGGAGTAGATTTGGACCATAGATGAAGATCAGTACCTTTTGATCCTGATTTGAGTTGTTTTCCACCGTTGATCAAGCCCAGAAGCATGTGGACCGTCCGATCAGATTAAGGAGGATTTAAAACCCGCGTGAGAAGCTACAGTGAAGCTTGGACTCGGCTTGCGATTTTCTATTGTAGCAGCTTCTCCTTCACAGCGATGCTGAGCTTCCCATTCCATCTTTCCAAATCCGATGAGCTTCGATTCTTCTCCGACGGCGATCCAGCTTCCGGCGTTCAACATCCAGTGATCAGAGAGTGGCAGAAGGGAGGTTTCTTCAGCCACATTTCGGGTTTTGTTCCACCGTCGCAATCCTGTGAGGGGAGGTTTTCGATCAGTGATTTTCATATCCAACTGAACTCAGAGGGAGGTTTCTTTGAGTCTTAGATCCTTTTCCGCATTCCATTCCACAGCTACATTAGATCGACGTGGCCATTCGATTTGGTATGCAATCCACAGAACATTAGCTCTATTTTTGGCTGATGAGATTATCAGAGAGGTGTGAGTTCTGAGGGAGGTTTCTTGGAGCTGTGAGCATTCTCTGGTAATAGTTGGAAGCTTGATTGTTCATTCGTTGGATGTTTGAGGGGAGGTTTCCAAAGACAACTTTGTTTCGGCAGAGAGGAGTAGTAGGGTCTCGGATTTGGTTGTGGAATGTCATTTAGGTTTAGTTTCCTTATTCTTTGTCTTAGATTTGTTCTTGAATTGCTCAGATCCTCAGATCTGATTTATTTTCCTTACTATTTCTGTTTTGTTTCAGTTTCTGCAATTCCATTATCTGATCTCTTTTAATTTCTTCAATCCCAATTCAGTATAGTTTTGTAATGTTTTAGCAATTTGTTCTTGAGCTTTAACTAGTCCAGCATACACTAGTTGGAGTTAATTTACATTGTCAAACTTGAATAAGAGTGAACCTTGGTTCTATGAATCAGATTTGTTGTGACAGTTTTTGGTTTGAATGTTGAATGAATCAATTGAGATTTTTATTGTTTACCTTTGTTAGACCATGTTAAATGAGATTGAGAATTAAAACTTGGAGATTGTGTTTGATTAATTAAAAGTTGATGTGGTTATAAGAAGGATGATGTTTCGGTTTCTCTAAATGAGTGATGGCTCAAGAGTTTAGTTTAAAGTGTTATTGTTAATTGAAGGTGAGGTAATCGATTGGGTTGATATAATGAAAAAGTAGGAACTGTACTTAATTGATATTGGATGAGAGCAATCCTTCTTGATTCTATTTTAAATTGTTTTAGATAAATTCCATTTGTAATATGAATCAAGTGAAGAGTTGAGTTTACTTGCTGATGCAGAAATGTAATTTGAATTGAATCTAGAGTACTCACACAACTCACTAGTTAGCCTTGGAAAAATATGACTTGGGACTCCTTACTACACGTGTTTCATTTAGTTTAGTTGAGTTCTTGATTTTTATTAATTTGATGTGTCTTATGACATGAAAATGGCCAACACCACCCAACACCTATCCCCAAAGATGCAATGAAGGTTATAAGAATGTGACACTAAATCACATAAGCCTTATTCGAGGTGTTATATCCTAAATAGTAAATAATGGACCTATAGACCCAATAACCTAAGTCAAAGTCTAATCGATGCCTCCATGCATGCATAAAAAAAGATGTACTGATGCAAGACAACAAAGTATTGCAATGCAAGAGGATGCACACAAGAGATAACCATTTTAAATAATGCATTATCTTGTGGACTGAGAGGAACTGATGACATCTTCTTAGTTCATGGACCCTCAAAGAAATCAACATACATGATATCCAGAGTCAAGTGAGAAAATGGCTCTGGTAGAATGTCAGGATAAGATGGAAAGGGAAAGATCTGGTTGTTTAAAGGCCAGATCAGTAAAAAGTGAGGGAATGTGTCAAGATCGAATAACATATCCCTTGATGCAACTCTAATCTTATGATGATGGGCATCAATTTCACATAGGTTATGTTAGAACTCAGTGAAAAGGGTGGAGTTATATGCATGTCTACAGCAAATAAGACTATCTAATGAATAGTGCTACATGATGTTTATGACCTCAAGACAGTAGGTCTGATAAAAAGGAAGGTTAATACACTTTGTCCCTATGACTATAAACTTTTTGACTAAAAGACTGGTTTAACTCCTTAGTAGAAACCTAGGATCCTGGCTGGGGATTGAGGAGCTAGCCTTCTTTTTGGCAGTCATATGTTTCTTTTCACTACTATTGAAGATAAAGGCAATAAATAACTACTCTTAAAGGAAAAGATAAGAGTTTTAAGATAATTACTGAGGCATGGTTGAGATTTGTAGGGCTTTAGTGATGTGTTTTGGAGAGAAACATAGAGGAGAAGCCTAGGTTTTGGATGCCAAGCTTCTACCCCGACGTCATTTTTATAGGGGTTAATCAGTCGACTGATAAATGTATCAGTTGACTAATCCATTATATTTATTGTTTGGATGACCAATCAGCAAAGAGTGGTTGGCTATCAGTCGGCTGATAATGGCATTCAATCAACTAATCCACTAAAGTTGCGTCGACGACTATTTCCCAATCAACTGATTTAATTTCTGTGTTCGGTCAATGAAACATAGTGTTTCATTGATGAAAAATTTAATTCACATTGATGGTTGTGTTTTGATTATGATATTTGGTTGACAGAACAGTAATTTCAGTGTACATAATGTGTTTTTTAACAAGTCATCGTAATTAATTTTCATCGTACGTTAACTAAACTTGAATTTAAGTAAAGTGCAGTGAGTTTTTCTTACCTAAGACATCTCACTAATTTGAAGTGATCAAATACGGTAATCCTATAATTTTATGAGATGATTGAAATTATTTTAAGTTTATTTTAAGATTTTAAGTTAGTTAGGTTAAAGTTAGGTTGAAATTAGTTAAAACTTATTACTTTGTTTTGTTAATAAAGTTGATTAATTATGAATTAAATTGATTTATTAATTTTGAATTCATCAGGATTAAAATAATTGATTAATTAATTAACTAACTATTTTTTAATTAAATTAAGGTCATTAATTAATTAATTTGAAATAATTGATTAATTAATTTATTTTGGATTTAAATGATTAATTAATTAATTTCAAATTATTTTTGGATTTAATAATTTATTAATTAATTAATTTTGAATTAAAGTGTCTAATTAATTTTAATTAATTTATGATTAATTAAATAATTACTTAATTTTGAATTTAATAATTGTTATGTCACTTAGTTTAAATTAAAGTTGTTTAATTCTATTAGTTTGAATTATTAAGAATTCTTGAAAAGGTTGTTTGACCTTTATTAGATTCAAACTTAGCTTTGAGTTCATCTAAAAGGAGTTATAGGGTAAGTTTTCAAGTTGTAGCGAGTCACAAAGAATATCATTAAAGTAACCACGTGCCTAGACAAAACTTCCTAAAAATGACTAACCCAAAAACTTAATACGAGGCTTTGGTCTAATTAGTTCATGTTTGACTGTGATAGCTTCAGCTAAATCGACTAAGTCTAATATAGCAGGTAGAACACATATGATTCAGCATAGATATGCATTCAATAAAGATTCCTTAACCTATTATCATCCCAATACATTCTGAATCTATATTGTGAAGGTTGGTTAACCCTTTTCTTTTCTAACCATTTTAATTTATCAAGCAAAAAACTAAGCATGCATATTTAAAGCAATAAAACAGATAATTATGCATTCAAGAAGAAAAAATTATTTTTCTATTAGCTCCTCTTGAATCATGACCTTGATATTATCTATCTAGGTAATAGATTTAATCCTTGGGGACCTAATATTAGTTTGGTACATTTTAGTTAATTAAATATATTTTGGGGGCTCATGCTTGGACTTGGTTTCTAACATTTTGACTAAGTAAAGACATGTAAGATTTGTTGGTTGGGTTAGCTTGGTATTTGAGTCTAGATTTGTTGTACACAACTTATTGAGACCCAAGCATCATATTCAAATATTTGATGCCCAAGTTGAACCTTTCCAATGTTTGGTTAAGTCCCTCAACTTGTCCTTTCAAGATGAAATTTTCTTCTTTAAGATTTACGACTTAAATTTAGTTTCCATTTTGAAATTGGTTAGTTGAGGGGTTCAAGTTGACTTGTTCCTTAAGATGTTTGACTTCCTTAAGGAGTGAGTCAATCTAATCCTCAGATTTAGCTAACTTTTTAGATAAGAAAGCAATTATTCTAAGCATTCTATTCTTTAAGGGAGAGGTTACCTCATTTAATACTTCTGAACCGGATACAGATCTATGACTTCTCTCGGACCCGAATTTGGACTCGATTTCAGACTTAGACTTGGACTTAGATTCGGAAGTTCCATTTCTTTGCATAAATGCCACTAGTCTTGACTACTTTGGTTCCTCCACATCGGACTCCTTCAAAAAAAGATTCATCCCAAGTGGCCTTGAGCACTTTCCTTATTCTTGATTTCTTTTGTTGTTCCTCTTTTAGGTTTAGACATTCATTCTTGTAGTGTCCTTTTGAGTTGCATCTTAAACATGTTACTTCCAACTTTTGTTTACTCGGATTTTATTATACACCTTCTTTAGATCCCTTTTGGTAAACTTCTTCTTCTTTGTAAACATTTTCTGGACCATTTTACAATTTCTTCTTCGTTGTTGGAGTCTAAATTTGACTCACTTTTAGACACTTGTTTTGATCGAGTTTTAAACTTAGCCTCCTTGATTTTATTTTAATCTATAATCAAAGCAATGCCTTTCTCGGATTTACATGAGTTAGCCTGCACATGTAACTCTAATTCACATAATAATTCATCTAATTTAATTATTAAAAGAACCTTCAAAACCTTATATGCATCTACCATAGATGCCTACAAAGTATTTGAGGGAATGCAATTAGTGCTTACCTTATCACATCCTAATTTTTGAGTTGATGGCCAATGAGGTGGAGCCCGTTGATGATGTCTTTAATTCTCACATGTAGTTGAGTCATGGTTTCTTTATGCAACATTTTAATGTTAAACAATTGATTTAAGAGAAGATCTCATTTAGTTACCTTTGAGTCATCGATTCCTTCGTGCACTTTTACTAATTAGTCCTAAACTCTTTAGCATTCTCGAATGGATCAACTCAGTTAAGTTTCTCTTTTTTTAGATCGCATTAGAGGGTGTTCAAAGGTGATGGTGAGTGAACTCAAAAGGTGATGGGATGGTCAAAGTCAAAGTGATGTGGCAGTTATACCCGAAAGGGAGTAATATTTTCCCTTTTTGGCTTTGATTAATTGCCCAGTGCTAAGGTTCTTAGATTCAATCAGATTGGGTTGTAATCCGATCAGAGAGAGACGGTAAGTCCTCAAGCCGCATGAACCAGTGAGTTTAGTGTCTCATGGCTGGCCAAATTTTAAGGCGATCATGATTGAGGCCTGTCGGTCTTAAGGGCCAGCCAGAATGATTAGTTCACTCTACAATAAATCGTTGGAGGACAGTAGGTAGAACGAAGCGAGCCTTCTCCAGATAACTTATCATATGCTCGGTCAAGTAAAGGGATGACCGGGCCTACGACACTCATACTCATATTACAACCCGAACGAAATTTTAGCAAAACATACATTATCAGAGGGATTTCAAGGAAATGTGATGCACTCTACCATTCCCTAAGCAAATATCTCAATGACGTGCATAACATAATTGAACAACTTAATATGATACATAGCAATGGAATATGCAGAACATAACTAAACAACTCAATAAAAGCTGTCGACTTAAGAACCAGTCAAATTATGCCCAACCAACAGCATCATCCTAATAGGGTGGTCGGCTTAAGGACCGGCCAAATTATGCTCAACCAACAACATCATCCTAACAGGGTGGTCGACTTAAGGACTGGCCAGATTTTATTCAATTGACAACATCATCTCAACAAGGTGGTAGGCTTAAGGACCGACCGGATTATGCCCAGCATACAATATCCCAATAACTTGTCATAATAATAACTTTATGTCAGAGAATATTCTTCTGGAAACTTCTTCAGAGACCATCATGTTTCTCATCAGCAGACCAATAACAGTATATTCCTTCGGCAACCTCGGTAATAATAGAAGCTATAAATGACAAAAGGGGTGTACATGTGGGTAAAATAAAGATTCCTCGGACGATTATAGTGAACTGCTTAACAAAATTTGACACATTTTGCCACCTCATGATTGTGGAAGTTATGTGAGGTGGTATATAAAAAGGGAGTTCTCTCCATGATGAGGGTGCGCTCACAAACATCTGCAACTCATTCTCATGAATGCATTCTTATTGTTCTTCAGCCACTCGTTCGGATTCGGATTGACTTGAGCATCGAAGGGTCTTCGCTAGGGACTCCCCCCCCTGGTTTCTAGGCATTGTCATTTTTTTGGCTCATCTTCTGGTGTGAAGGATTGAAGGAAAGTTTCTTTTGGGAGAGGAATGTCTTCTATTGGTCAATCATTCGACCACCGTGACCAATGCGTCATCTCTGTAGATCACAGACAGGATCAATCGTCATGTAGTCGATTTAGGCTTTCCTCTTCATTTCAAGATTCCACTTTTCTAGATCTAATGGTTCTTTATTTTCTCTTGGTGGTACGTAGCCCTTTTTATACTGAACCACATATCGATATCAGACTTTAGAAAACACTCCATTCTCTTTTTTCTAATAACTGAAGTCTTCTCCATTGAAGAGTAGTGGATGTATGATGCTATAACCTTCTTAGTGTGAACTCATTATTCTTTCAAAATAAGAAAAACAAAAAGAGATTTCTAAGACTTTGTCTGGGGATTAGCAATGTGAGATAAAGAAAAAATAATGCGAAGAAAAGATTAGAAAGTAAAACTTGAAATACTTTTAAGTCTTTTTAGAGTAGTCTTATTCTACTACCAATTGTAGTTGGTAGAAGTCAAGAGGGATGAATATCGATCATTCAAAACTTTTCTTTGCTTTGTGAAAAACTTGAATCAAAGTAGCAGTGGAAAAAATAACTTACACACAAGGATACAATTCTTTTTTACTTGGTTCATAGTTATTGACTACTACTCCAAAGCCCATGATTCTTTATCACTTCTGATAAGCAAACTAAAATAGTTTTTTGAAGAAGCAAATCATACAATAATGAAGTGTATAGTAATAAGCTAGTAACACTTTTAAATAATTACATGTACTAAAAATAAATATACCAATAACAAGGATTTGAAGCTTTAGCGTAGGTTGTTGGAGGGCCTTTCGATGTCATAGTTGCAGTAGCTTACACATACAGTAGTAGAAACAAGAATGAGCATAGAGAGCAGTAGTTTTCAAACTGAGAAGTGATGATCAAGTCAAATCTTGAGAGCTTCTTTTATAGGCATCGTTTAGTCGACTAAAAATATGATCTGTCGATTGAACATCATATTCGTCGACTAATCTCCACACACTTCTTTGTTTACCCTAATCTTATCTACTTGATTCTATGATTTCCTCTATTTGATTGACTGATAAAAATTATCTGTCAATAGAACCTTGAGTATACCTTTTCTACGTGATTTGATCTGATTCAGAATCACTTACCAAATGTAGATTAGTCGACAGATAAAGCTTATCCATCTACCGAACAAGTTATGTATCAAATTTGCTGAGCTTTGATATGATCTTGTGCTATGTTGGCTGGATCAGTGACTGATCCCAATTATCTGTCAACTGAAAACACTGTATACTATGTTTGCTAGACTTCGATCTAATCTATGTCAGACTATTCAGATCGGTCGATTGATCCTAACCATGGGTTGACTAAACCTTTATCGATTATGAAACTTTATTTATCTGTAAAATAAAGTTAGCACAAACAAAATATAATAAGAGAAGTCCTGCAAAACATAGTTGGATAATAGATGCATGAGTATGATAGTTAGGACTATCTTGATCTCAACATAGAAACCTCTATTGATTTCTTCAATTGAATCAATGCCTAATGTTTGTACCGACTAGGACACAACCTCACAACTCCACTCCAGAATCTTTCCTCAACTTATCCGCCAAACATCGAATCATCTAGACCTATTTGGACTTCATCTGCTTAGCATTTGATTGGCCTACTAGGGCTTCCTGATTCGATCTTTAGTCTTCCTGACCTATCGAATCCGCCTTGCCAGATGTCTCATCTACCTGACCCATCTAAGATGGTTTCATGATCTGCTGAGACTTCCGCTACCTAGTATCTGGTCTACCTGACCTATTAGGACTTTCTAAGTTGGTATTCTACAATCTTGATCAATCCATTAAATTGTAATAAGACTTAACTTGAATCTTTGATAACATCAAATATACATTCGATTATGGTGCTTCTTGCACCAACTCAGGATTAGACTGGAGTATATGAGTGACCAGAGTGGCCTTTAAGCAATTGACAAGATGAAGTTATCAACAACCCAAATGATTTGGGTCAAGATTAGATTTGACTCCTCTATAAGCGACTAAGAAGGGTCCAGTTGACCGGAAAGCCAAAGTTGACATTATATATTGGATAGAAGTTGTAGCCACGTCAGCACCTACACAGCCGAGTGGGAAGCTCACAGATGACCGAGACAATCCTATATAAGCAGCTTCGAGACAGAGTTTGAGAATCATCTCTGGCTCAATCATCTAGTTATATTTTCATGATCTACATGTTCTTTCACCTTCTATGCTACAACACGCTATGATTTGCGCTTCATTTCATTTTAGCAACACCTAGAGTAGCATTTTATTTTATTTTAGTGTTGTCTTAATCTTTTTATTGTACTTAAATTTTAGATTCTTTTTTTGTAAGGTTTCTCCACCTAGGATAAATTAGAAATAAGAATCAATTTTTTAAATTGTTATGTGTCTATACTTCTGGTTTATACTTCTAGCTAAGTTGATGGTCAACCTTCTCCTTGTGCTGCCAGTTTTATCTTCTGTGCCGCTGGCATCTCCTCTTGTGTCGCTGCCCTCTCTCCCAATTGTACCATCCCTTTTATTTGGTTAGTACTAAATAGAGATATAACTTGTAGCCTGCGAAGTCATCTTAAAGACATCTCGATGTGAACACTAATAGAGGCAAGTCTTGTGAGGCTTGCTAGATGATTTCTTTTCATCTAACATCGTCAGAAAGGTATAACTTCTAAACAACCTTTTTAATCTATATTTATGTCTTGTACATCTATGATCTTATTTATTTGGGATGAACAAAATTTGTTAAGTAAATTGTTTCACTTCCGCTGCATGTTTTATTGAAAATATAAATTTTGTATTCCGAAATTCCTATAACCCTTCTTAGAGGGGCTTCATGTAAGTCCATGAACTTTTATTTTAACTTTATTGATCGATGGTAAAGATGATCTCATATATTTTTCCATCAAGTTTTCACTCTTTTGCTTTATGGGAATTGACAATGCTTCAACCAAGACTTGGTGTTTGTCTAGTTGTGGTTTCTAATCTCACATGGGATGACACTATCTACTATAATAAGGTCTAAAATGTTAAGCGTCCTAAGGTCTTTTAAGAATCTTTCCTTGGGCATCCTCCAAGTAGTATGCTTTTATACCAGTGCAACTTATTATATGATAAGGGCCTTCCCATTTAGGACCCAACTTACCAGCTATCGCATTTGGTTGTACTTTATGCATGACAAGGTGTCCTTCTTGAAACAAGCATGGGATGACTCATTTATTCTATGCATGACAAACTCATGTATGATATTGCTCAGCTCGAGAGAAGACTTGAATCCTCCTTTCTTCTACCATGTCTAATTCTTCATTTCAAGTAGCTTGGTTGTTCTTTGGGTATAAGTTGTGATCTTGGCTATCTCCATCCCTATTTCAACTTGGAGGACAAGTTCAGCATCATAGACCAGGCTAAAGGGAGTGTCTTTTGTTGCTATACAAGGCGCCATTTGGAAAGATCATAAAATACAGAGTAGATCTTACACCTAAGTTCCTCCAACATGTTCTAACTTAACTTCAAACCATGTGCCAGCTCCCTATTAGTGACCTCTATCTCTCCGTTGCTTTGGATAGGCAATAGAGGTGAGAACTTACTCAATCTTAAATTCCCTTAATAACCATCATTTTATCATATTATTTACTCTATATGTAGGATTGAAAACATCACGCGGAGGGGGGGGGGGGGGGGGTTGGGTGAATAGCACTTGTCACTTTTTTACTTTTTTGGAAAACATAAAAATATGCAACGAAAATAAAGAAATAAAAATACACACAAGCTAACACCTTTGTTTTTTTTTACTTCGTTTAAAATTTGGCGGCTGCTAGTCCAAGAGCTCTACTCATGAAGTGCTTTCATTGAGTAATTCACTATAAGCTCAATAAGTACAATATATATGATTACAAGTAATGAAATGAAGCTTAAAAGAAAGACAATCATACTGACAACTGAAAGGAATAAAGACTTGGAGGTTGTTGTTAGAGTTGTGTTTCAATTTTATAGCAGAGTTTCATAGCAGCACGAGCATTGTTGGAGCTTAGAAGAATGATTACAAAGCTACTAGTCGAAGCTTTCTTCTATAAGGTATTCCAAGCTCCTGGATCCCTTCTGGATACTTAGAGTCAACCTAATCTGATCTAACTTTGTTAGTGATTATCCACCTCCAGGGATTCCTTCTGGGCGCCTGGACCACTGACATAGCTACACCTCAGGGAACCTCTATCCAAGTCACCTCTATCCATTCCCAATCACATGGATCCCTTCCAGACACCTAGAGTCTAACGTGTACCAACCAACCAGGGTATGTCAACTCAACTACTTGCATGGTTAGATTTGGGCCATTTCGGATGCTTGGAACCTTTTTGGTTGCTCGGACCTTTGGGCACCTAGAATCCCTTAAGTCCATCTTTGATTTTCTATATCACAAAGTTAATACAACAAACATAATATGAAATATAAGTACAAAAATATTTTAGATAGTCTTGGAACTGTCTGATCCTGAGTTTTGAATTTCACTGAAACTCTAGGTCAGATTGATGCCTACTGTTCCCTCAACAGGCAACACATCTTCACCTACTCCTCTCAGGAGAGTTTACATACTACCAAATATTTTAATCTTCCTAACCTATTTGGAATTTTACTCAGAATTCGATCTTGATCTTCAAGACTTCCCGCTAGATACCCGATCCTTGACCCGTATAGATTTTTGCTTGGTATCCGCGACCCAAAGAGCTTCTGCCAGATGTCCTCGATCTACCAAAACTTCTACCCAGTCCACTTGATCAGGACTTCTTTGTCAAATCCACTCAACTAGGACTTTTTTGCCTAGCCTCAACTAAGACTTTCCTGCATACTTAGTTAAGCTCGTTACAACACAATAACTTGTAACTTTGAACCTTTACCAATATAAAAATGCATGTTCAATTAGTTAGTGCTTTCAATACTAATAATCTTTTCATTTTTATTTATGATAACCTAGTTCAAAGTTAAGTAAAATATAGAAATTTTAACACAAACAAACTTTCTAAAATAAGTGCTTTTGATTTTTCAAAGTAAGGGAATCTTAAAAGATGCTCCCCCTCAATTTAACATTCTTCCCCTTAAAAGTTTGAAAGTATATTTTGAAATTTTAAGCATATTTTGAAAATCTATTTTATCTCTAAAATTAATTATTTTTAATCTTTCTCTCCCTTTGTCATATATTAAAAAGTTTGAAAGGAGCAAAAAAAGTAAAGTTATCTAAAAAAATGTTTTGAAATCAGAACATAGGTATTTTTCAAAACATCTAATCTTAATTAGTTTTGAAATTTTTTCAAGTTTTTTAGAAACATTACTTAGGTTTGTGAAAAAAAATTTCACTCAATTTGCCAAAGAAAAATTCAAGATGAAAAAATTTAAGCAAGAAAATAGTTAATCAAGATGTCCTTATTATCTAAGTTAGCAATTAAAGAATGATTTCCTTATAGTCCAAGCATGATTAAAAAATATTTAGTAATTTTTTGGAAAATAATTCAAATATTTTTATTAAAGAAATGTATAATATTTAGCTACTAGCTGACTACTAAAAGATAATAGTTTTCACTTAGATAGTCAAGTTAAGTAACAATATCCAACTAGTTGTTTACTATGAAGGATTGCTTAACTTGATCAATTTGAGTTAGTATTTTTAGTCCAGACTTATGTTGATGCACTAATATAAGTATATGAAATTTAGGCTTTGTCCTAAGCATCTCACATCATTCTAAGTATTTTTAATACACAAGTAAGGTAATCTGAATGTACTTGTGAGATGTTGGCTGCCTAAATCTATAGGTTCATGCTTTCTATGGGGGAACCTAGTGAAAACACAAAAAAATAATTTACTTAGTAAAAAAAACTTATACTTAGAATTTTGAAGGAGATAGTTTTTGAAAACAAGGTTTTTTTTCAAAAAAAATTGAAAAATATGTAAGTTTTAAAAGACAAACAATATCCTATTCTACTAAAATTTAGAAAAGTATAAGTTAACCATCAAGAGCATAAGCTAAGGTTAAAGTCTAACTCAAACTAAAGACAAAAAAAAACTCAACCATAGTCAAAAAGTCAAAGCCAAGTTAATGTAGCTAAAAATATATATCAGTCTCAAGACATAAAATCTAATAGTCTATTGAGAAGATGGTGGAGGGGACCTGAGCACTAAGATTTAAGAAAATCCATCAGCTGGAGGTGTCGAGTTTGCTCCTCCTCCCTAAGGCTATGAATCTCTTGTCAGAGACCAATGATAGACTCCTCAAGGATAGTGACTCTATCCTCTAAAGTAGGTGGAGCCAAGGGTGGAGGAAGCTAAAGAAGATCAGTAAGAAGATTAGGTGGGCCCTCCTCCTCTACTGGGGCTGGATCTAGGTCAGGATAAAGCTGATCCTTTAGGTTAGGCTGATGCTAGTCATCTCTCCTCCATGACATTACTCCCTTATCATCTATATAAACACTAGCTAAATAAAAGTTCCTAGCACCTACAATGTCAAACTCACAGGATTTTTGACATCACCTGAGGTGACATCAAAACCTAATGATGCTAAAAGTGAAGTCAAAATATGACAGTAAGGCATGTGAACCTTTCTTCTAGTGTTAATGCTGACAGAATAAGTGATGGAATGGAATATATGTAAACTAATATCTATGTCAAGCCTATGACACAATGTATAAAGTAGAAAAGAACAGAATGGCCTCATCATAGCTATATCTTTAGTGGCATAGAACTAGGATCATATATAAGACATAGTCCTGAATCCGGAGTGTAACAGATCAAAACTGAGTCATAGTGGGTACCCTCTCTCCCCCTAAAAAATACGAATATATCGTATCTAGCGTAATGTGGGAGTAGGAAACACCAAATGGTAGGTCCCTAAGAGAGTGACATAGGAAGGTGCATGATGAAAATCTAAGTCTTAAATGATCTCTAATGATGGTGGAGGACAGTGTAAAGTTCCTACTGGCTACCCTAGTAGTGTAGGTAAGGTCATCAAATCAAACCAAGTTACTGTATAGTTCAACACTTAAACCTTTATTAACTGAACTAGTATAATAAACTAGGTTTTGTAGACTATAATACTCAATCACCTCAATAGATGGTATGCATGATCTCATAAAAAATGTCCTACAAAGGTATCTAAAGTGAAAAGCTATATATGATATGGATAAAAACCTAGCCCTAAGCTCCACTCTAGGAAATCTAGGGTTAGTACTAGGGGTTTGAGAGGTGTCACCATCATCAAGGTTCTTTCTCTTAACCCTATTAATAATAATTGAAAGATTAAAAAAATTAAATTTTAAATTATTTTGAGATAGAGTATTATTGAGGCATTTTCAGGAAGATTATATAAGAAATGACGACCTCGGAAGCAGAGTAGTCTTAAGATTTGGAGAGAAAACCAAGAGTTGTATTCAGTTGGGGTGCTAGGGGCTGAAGCTTGGGGTGCCTTATGAAAGCGAAATATAGGCACCTACAAATGGTTCCAGGAGCCTGTATAGTAGGCGTTTTGAGGCCCCCAGAAGTGAATCGAACACCCTTATCCCCAAATCTATGGGAAATTTACCAAAATCATGGATAGGTTATTTAGTGGTGTGGGTGCTTGGATTGAATCCAGGTGCCTATTTTTAGGCGAGTTGGGGTGCTTGTATTAGTTATAGGTGCCTCAAGCATGCTGATTAAATTATTGGTTTTAAGTTAATTAAGTTTTGTTTAAGTTTATTTAAAATTTAAGTTGGTTTTAATTGTAATTAAGTTTAAGTTAAGTATATTAAATTTTAATTAACTTAGTTTTAATTTTAATGAGTTTGATTAATTAGTTTAAGTTTGATTATTTGAGTTTGAGTTTAATGATTTAAGTTGAATGATTGAGTTTGAGTTTAATAGATTTTGAATTTAATTTATTTTAGTTTGATTAATCTATTATTCAATTTTACCTAAGTTCATTTCAACTTTTTCTAGATTTTTAAACAGAGAACCTTATAGGTTTTCTGAGATAATTATTAATTTTATCTTTATTAATTTAATTTAAAATCTAAGAATTAATTGACAATTGAGTTAGATTCAGGTTTAATAATTGGTTAATTAAGTGCACATTTCAAACATTAGCTTCCAGGTTGTGACGAGGCATAGGGTACTTCTTGGGTATCGAAGCAACGACCACTTCTAAACAAAGTCTTTTTAAAAAAATTTTGCGCAAATGATGGGTGCATGTTATTTCTGGCGTAATGGCTAGGAGTCGATTCCCAGGAACTGATGACCTACATGATTTACCCCACTATGCGCCTCCTGCCTGTGTATCTATATTTACCTCCCTCCATATTCATATGGTCGGCACTAGGGGGTCGTTAAGGTAGTAGATCTACTTTTAAAAAAATTATACACTTAACGATTTTTTTGAAAAAAAAAAACTGGTCTAATTAGTCTAGGATGTGATGAGGTAACTTTAGTTAATTCCACTTAGTTAAGTAGACCAAATAGGATACACCTTACCCTACTTGACTCCTACACCAAGCTTTCCTAATGTACTATCATCTCATCATACCCTGGTACTAGGTTGAGCAAGTCTCAATCAAGCCCAAATCCTCAGCTAACAATTCTAAATTAAGCATAAAGAAAATAAGAAAATAAATAAAGCGGTAAATCAAGAAAAAATGTTAGTTTATTTAATAACAAAAATAGTTATTCTATTGGCTCCCCCTGAATCATAACCTTGATTAGGTTTATCTAGGTAATGAATTGGACCCTTAGGGATCTAATATTGATTTGATCCAACTTGATTTATCAAGTTTGATTTAAGGACTCATGTTTGGACTTGGTTTTCTAGTAGTTTGATTAATAATTGATAAATAAGATTTAAATCGTGTGTTAGCCTTGTATCCTAGTTCAGATCGATTGTATAAAGCCCTTTATTTTTTCAATTATCATATCAATATACTTGAAACCCATAGTGAATTGTTCCAATGAATTTCCAAGATCTTTGAATTGATCTTTCAAAGTGAAATTTTCTTCCTTAAGTTGTTGGACTTGAGTTGAAGTTCCACTTTGAACTAATTCATTCAAAGGATTTAGGTTAGTCTCCTCCTTAACAGATTTTATCTCCTTTTGGAGTGACTTTGCCCATACATTGTACTTAGCTACCTTATGACTTAAATATGAAATTAAGTTATACAACTTATCTACTAAAGTAGGACTTCCAATGGTGTTTGGTCCTTCAGAAATGGATATGGGTTTGTGGCTTCTCTTGGACTCAGCTTCTGATTCAGTCTCGGACTCGGTGTTGATTACTTGCTCTCGTGCCAATAGTGTGAGGAAGCTTTCTTGGGCTTGCTTTTCTTTGTCTAAGTCTTCCAACGAAGATTCGTCCCACGTAGCTTGTAGCGCCTTCTTTCTTCTTTGATTCTTGGCTTCTTTCAGATTTGGACACTCCAACTTGAAGTGTCCTTTTTGGTTACATCTATAGAATGTTACCTCAGACTTTCTCTTTAGAGTCTAGCTTGGTCCTGATTGAGTGCCCTTCAATTGGATCACCTTCTTGATTTCACATTTGAAGAAGCCTTTCTTTTTCTTATATAATTTCCAAACTAGGTTAACTAGTTCAGCAGTGATTTCTTCATTATTTTTAGAATTCAACTCAACTTTGGATTCTAGCTTGAGTCATAACTTGTGTTTTAGCACCTTCATCTTGATTTTTCTACAAGTAAAGCAATCCATTTCTCAGCAGGATGTGCATTATTTTGTTCATGCAATTTGAATTCAAAAAATAATTTGTCTAACCTACGAGAAGAAAGATCCTTGAAAACTTTGTAAGCATCTAACATAGATGTCCACTAAGTATTCATCAAAAAAGCATTTAGTGTATAATTGATTATGTCGCAATTTTCCACTTATTGACTGATTGTGTGAAGACCACTAAGGAGATCTTAGATACAAGTGTGGAGCTGATTTGTTGATCCTCTTTCCTGTAATTTTATATTATATAATTTATTAAAAATTAAATCATGCTTACTTCCTTTGGTGTCATAGGTGCCTTCGTATAACTCTATTAGTTTGTTCCATAGTTCTTTGGCACTCTAGAAGAGTTCGACTCAATTCAGATCCTCTTTAGTTAGGTCGCATTGTAGGGGTTGAGTTGCCTTAGCATCGACTTCAATCTTCTTCTTCATTAGTGCTTCCCATTTGTGGCATGGGATGGTTTCTCCATTTTCGGTGGGGAGTGTGAATCTAGTCGGGGTCATTTTGAATAAATCTCACAAAAAAGAAAAACAAAAACAGAATATACCAAGACTTGATCTTGGATTAGTAGTGCAAGAGTAGAGAAATGTGAAAAATGAAATTAACTCAAGTAGTGTTGCACCAGCTTCGAGAAATTAAAAACCACAAGTGATAAAAAGGATTTATCATAAGGGGTGAATATAGTGATTTTGATTAACAATGAAAAAAATGAAAACAACAAAAGAAAAAAATGTTAGAAAAGGTTGTTGCACCAATTCAGAGTGTCCCCACTCTAATACCAATTATAGAATCAAAAATAGTGTTAGAGGGGGTGAATAGCTCTCGTTGTTCTTTCACTTTTGGGGAAAACATGAGAATACATAGCGGAAATAAAGAAACAAAAATACACACAAGCTAATACCTTTGTTTTTACTTGGTTCACAGCTCAATGGCTGGTAGTCCAAAGCCCGCACTCATTGAGTGCTTTCATTGGACAACTCACTATAAGCTTGATAAGTACAATATATCTAATTACAAGTAATGAAATGAAGCTTAAAAGAAAGATAATTATACCAATAATTGGAAGGAATAAAGACTTGGAGTTTGTTCTCGGAGTTGCGTTTTGACATTGTAGCAGAGTTTCAGCACAACACTAGCATTGTTGGAGAGTATAAGAATGATTACAAAGTTGCTTGTCAAAGCCTTCTTTTATAGGACATTCCGAGCACCTAGATCCCTTCCGAGCACTTGGAGTTGACTTGATCCAATTCGACTAGTCGGTGATTATCCACCTCCAAGCGCGTTGATTCCTTTCGAGCAACTGGACTACTGACGTGGTTGCACCTCGGTAAACCTCTATCCAAGTCACCTCTATCTATTCTTGGGCACCTTGATCCCTTCTAAGAACCTAGAGACTAACATGTGCCAGTTAACTAGGGTATGCCAACTCAATTATTTGCATGGCTAAATTCGAGCCATTCCGAGCACCTGGATCATTTCTGGTTGCCTGAACCTCCGGGCGCATGGACCCATTTCGAGCGCCTGAAATGCCTTAAGTCTAGCTTTGATTTCCTACATTACAAAGTTGCACAACAGACATAATATGAAATATAAGTATAAAAATATTTTAAATAGTCTCAGGATTGTCCAATCTTAACTTTCAGATTTCGCTGAAACACTAGGTCAGATTTCGCTCAATGGGGGTGATGTGTCCTTATCTACTTCTCTCTAGAAACTTTACCTATTACCAAACATCCAGTCCTCCAGATCTGTTTAGACTTTTGCTCAGCATCCGATCTTGACCTTTAGGACTTCCGGCTAGGCGTCTGTTCCTTGACCCGCCTAGACTTCTGTTTAGTGTCCACGCCCCCCAAGGCTTCTACCTGATATCTGTGATCTACCAAGACTTCTACCCAGTCCACTTGACCAGGACTTCTTTTCCCAATCCACTCAACCAGGACTTCTTTGTATAGCCTCAATTAGGACTTTCTTGCACACTTAATTAAGCTTGTTAGATCACAATAACCCTTAACTTTGAACCATTGTCAATATCAAAACACAGGTTTGATTAGCTAATGCTTTCAGCACCAACACTATATTCATGCTTTTTGATCTTCTCGTGTCCTAAATCTGTGTTTATATCATGGTTCATGAGTTGTACTCATATTTGGACTTTAATGTAATATACCTTTTATTTGTAGAATTATGGCTAATCATTTTAATGAGATCTTTATAGGCAATGAAGGAGCCATGGTTTCGAGTTGGATCGATTCAAACTAGGCTTAATTTTAAGATTAATTATAGAGAACTAATTAAGAACCAATCTGGACCATCCATTCAAGGCCTGAGGAGATCTGAGTCATCCATCAAAGATCTGATCCATCAAGCTCTAAGGAGAGTAGATTATAGCTATTAATCAAGATCTGAAGCCTTTAATCTAAATCTAAATTGATCCAGCCATAGATCAAGAATTAAAGAGTTTCTGGTCATTCGTTCAAATCTGATGGGTAGCTACAGTAGCAAGCAATTGATGGATAATAGAGGGATCACGCATAATATCTTCTTCCATCACCCGACGCTGTCACACTTCCATTCTTCTCCCCCCATCGACTGGTGATTTCTGTTGGACCGCTGGGTCAGGTAGAAGGGGGGGTTGGATAGCCCGCCCAAAATAAAACCAACCCTTCTCAGACTTTCAACAGAATAACACTTGTATAAAATAAATTAACTAAACAGAAAAGAAAGAAGAGGCAAGAGAATTTTTACTTAGTTACAACCGGGAAGGTTGTTAATCCAAGGAGGATGTCACACTAGTATCTCCTTCAGGCGGAGAAGCCTCTTACAACGATGAAGCATAAAAAATAGAAGCTCAACTCTAAGTGAAAGCGTACAAGTGTTGGAAATGAATTGCTTGTGTTGATTTAAAGCTTCTGGACTAAGGGTGTATTTATAGCCTTGGTCGGGCGCCACGAAGGGTTCCGGGCGCCCTGCGGGGGGTAAAATTTTATCCCCTACACACGAATCTTGGTTTGACCGAGATCTGGATAAAACTCTGGTCCATGCGCCCGGAAGGGTTCCGGGCGCCCCAGACTGTTCC
>JBBMJZ010413099.1:15669069-15679239 GCA_037833815.1 Zingiber zerumbet
CGAGTTCGTTTTAATATGGTTAATCAAGTCAAGTTAGGTCCTGTAGTGTTTTGATCCTTGTGTCTAAGTGTGCAGGAACATAGGAACGCAACAAGTCGAACAGAAGATGCAGTGGACGAGAAGGATGACATGGAAAGCGAGTCGACAGGCTTGATGCATCTGAGGGACGAGAAGCTGCGGAAGAGTACGCTGGTGGAGCGAGAAGGATTTATGTGACGTTTTCGATGGACGAGAAGCCAGAGCGAAAGACTGCTCGAGGACAAGGCCGGAGTTGAGTTCGGGTGAGCTCAACTATGGATGATCGGAAAATCACTGAAGCGACCGAAGCGGAAGACCGGACAAGTCAACACACTATTGACTTGTCCAAGGGCTTGGACTTCGGGTGCCCGAAGAGGGTTCGGGAGCGCAGACTGTCGAGATCAGAACAGGCGCCTCATCAAGGAGACATTCCTGTGGATGATGTTTGGGTCAAAGTCAGCAACACTCTGGGCACTCGAACCGGTCCAGGCACCCAAACAAGGATAAAATGTTATCATCGCATCGTTGAATAGCCATTGTGAGCAAATAAGGCGCACAGCTGGGGCGCCCAGAGCTGGTCTAGGTGCTCGGAGATGCCACGTTAACAAAATGGCTAGTTCGACTAGAAGGCTATAAATAGAGCTGTAGTCCTCTTCGTTTCAGAATAACACTTGTATTCAAGTCTCTAATCTCTATTCTTATTTTCTATGTTATTAATCATTGTACAAGGCTTCTCTGCCTCCGAGAATTTGCTCGAAGCAGGAGTTATGATAGTGCGCTTTATTTGTCTTGGATTAGCAACCTCCAAGGTTGTAAACCAAGTAAATTCGTTGGCCTCATTTCATTTTATGCAATGTATTCTATTTTTCTAACAAGCGTTTCTTAATGAAAGTTGAAAGTTTTGAGAAGGGTATAATTGTTATTTCAAGCAATTCACCTACCTCTTGCTGGCCGCGTAGGACTAACAAGTGGTATCAAAGCCTAACCGCCTCAAAAAGACTAACCACCGACTAAAGCACCAAGACGATGGTCGGTTCGAATATTCATCTACTAAAGTTCGAAAGAGAATTTGCGCTTTGGAAGTGCAAAATGGAGGTATATTTTAAAACTAATTTTGATATTTTTCTAACGTGAAAAAATGATTTTGCAGTACCCAGGGATGAAAATGGAGAACATAGAGGAATACCCGTGGAACAAAAAGTCAATCGAATCGGTACCTACAACTCCGCCAAAGACAAAGTGGGAGAAATTCTTGGAGCTTCATGAATGCACCTCGAAGGACAAGCTAGCGAGACGGGACATCCTTCGGAATTAGCTAACAAACCTCCGGATAAATAAGGGAGAAAAGGTGGCTTAACTCCAAGCAAAGATATCAAGGAACTAATCACCCAACTCGACAACCTCAGAGAGTTAGTAACGAATCGGAACTCAATCTGATACGCACTCAACGACTTTCCGAGAATATAAGAATGATCATCCTTAGTAGATGCATACTCCATCTCTAAAGACTTGAAGGTAAGTACCCTAGAAGAGATATGCTCAACTTTCGAATTACATGAGTCTCGATGCGCAAGATTTTTGAAAGAAAAAGAGTCAAGTCAAAACCTAACCTTGCAAGCCAAGAAGGACGAACCTGATTCCGACACATCACTCGACGAAGATAAAGTTGCATTTATTGTAAGAACGTTTAGTAAATTACTTAAGTTTAACAAGTCGCAAGCTAAGAAGCTTCCACGAAGCAAACGAAAGGTTCAGTGCTATAATTATCAAGAAGAAGGGCACATCAAGGATAACTGTCCAAAATTGAAGGAGAAAGACAAGAACAAAAAGCCAATGCGAACCAAGCACAAGAACCTAAAGGCAATGTGGGACGAATCGTTGTCATCAGAGTCAGAGATTGAAGCCTACACCGGACTTGCACTTATGACAAGTCACGAAGAAGATGATGAAGCAAGTTCATATGAGACGAGCATCGAGGGCATCGAAGAAGGGGGAGCAACGTCGGAAGAAAGCAGCACTACAGGGGGAGCTTTAGATAAAAGGATCGACGAGATAAGTTAGGTACGATCTCTACCTCCTAACCAGCTTTATAAGTTTATTAAAATATTATCCAAAAATTCCTGTCAATTAGAAATTGACAATAAAAAATTATTAATAAAAAATAAAGAGCTAAAAGGAAATTTAGCAAAATCGTGTCGACTAGAAGATTTTGACAAAATAAAAATAAAAAATTGAAAAAACAAATAGAAAATTTTAAGAATTTTACATGTTCAAATTTTATTACTTTTAGAAATTATCAAATATTTAATTGGTATTTTAGATATAATAAGAGTCAAATTAGAAAATTATCACCAAAAATATGTTTCAAAAAATTTCTAATTAATCTAATAGGTAGGAAGATTATAAAATCATACTTAAATTAAATTTTTATGCATGTCTTACTTTTAATTGGATTTAATATTATTTTTGCCTAGAATTGTCTAAATAAATTGTGTAGTATAATTTCTGGTTAAAATTAATTTGATCTTAATTTTTTCGAGAAAGAAGAGTTCATTATTTCTTTGTAGAAAAAAAATTTAAAATTTGTTGTCTGTTGAATTATTTTTTATGTTTTTTTAACAAAAATTATATTTTTCAATTTAAAAATATTTTTAGAGTTATTTTTGCAAACTTTATTTTTTTTGTGAAAATTTATCCTGTTCTCTATTCAAGAAAATATTTTCGGATTTATTTTACTATTATTGAATTTTCTATGATTTTTTTATAAAAATACTAATTTTAATATTCATAATTCTTAAAAGTTTAATTTTTAAAAATTTATTTTTTACAAAAATAATTGCTCTATTATATTCTTAAAAAAATTTATAAGATTTTTCAACTTAGAAACTATTTTTAAGTTTTGTTTAAGAAACTACATCTTACTATAGAAAATAATCTATTACATTTTCGAGGGACGAGATACCGGAACAGAATATTGCTCGAGAAAGCCAGGAAATGGGTTCGAGTAAGCCCTATTCCGGATGACCGAGATCACCTAAGCAAGCGGAGTTGTAATGGAAGCCCAGACAGAAAGTTAACCTTAAGTTGACTCTAGTCCGGGCAAGGGCGGAGCCAGGTAAAGCTGTACCTGGGTTGTAGCCCGGATGTCCGATGGCGGGGAGAAAAAAAAATGTCAATTTTACTGTAGAAAAAGGAAGAAATGGAAGAGAAAGTGGAGGCTAGCCCGGGCGTTGGCGTCAACAACGATGTCAGCGTGGCCCACAGCCCGGGTAAAATACCCGGGCTGGCTCCGCCATTGAGTCCGGGTGCTCGGACCAGTTTGGTGCCAGCCGGGCGCTTCGACCTGTTCGACGCTATGGATCATATCAGCAAGGGTATGGGCGCTCGGATCTGCTTCAGCCGCCCGAAGCAGGATAAAATTTTATCCCGCATCTAGTGCACATCCGTTTGTGAGAAGATGAAATTTGCCACGTTAGGGGAGCCCGGAGAGGGTCTGGGCTCTTGGACCGTGCCATGTCAGCAAACGGTCATTTTTGGCAAGTGGGTTATAAATAGAGCACTAGTCTTCTCCTTTTCAAATAACACACTTTATACTTCAAGTATTCTTTCTGTCTTTCATTTTCGAGCGTCATTTTCGTGTATGAGGCTTCTCCGCCTTCGACGTTTTGTTCGAGAAAGAGATTTTTCTACTAAGTCGACTTTCCTTGGAATAGCAATCCTCTGATTGTAAATCATGTAAATCGTACATTTCTTTAATTCCTTTATATTTTATTTAAGTGTGTAATTAAAACGACCCTATTCGTTGAGAAAGGTGTTTGCTGTTTTATATTGTGCAAGACAATTCACTCTCCTCTTACCGGCTGCAAGGGACTTACAACATTTGCAGGGTTTTTCCTCTAAATGGTATACGCAACCACGAAATGTTGGGTCACTCACAGTGAGCCTTCTTGATTTACCTTGGTGACCAGTGAAAAACTTCTATAAGGTAGGTTGGTCACCCCAGATTCGGTATTACCTACTTTAATATTTTCAAGTGGATCATAGATGATTGTATAAGTAGTATAAAGCCTCCATTTCAAAATACTATTTCGAGAGGACGACAAATACGCTAGGGAGGGGAAGAGGTGAATACTATACATGTAAATAAAATGATTTTTTATCATTTGATAATTGCTTAGCAAGGACACACATTAAGTAGAATAAATAACAAATATAAAGAAAGATGAACATAATTATTTTCTTGGTTCACAACCCCTAGGGTGTTGCGTCCAAAGCTTATGTGTTGGAGTTAAGAAGATGAAAGGGCACCCCTTCTCCTTCATCTTCTAGCTCATTTAATTCCTCTATTAATAGAGAGAGAGGAAGAGTCATCTTCTTCTAATATATATGCGTCCAAGCCAAAGAAGAAAAGGGGGGATTGCGGGTGCTTGCAGTGTGCGTGGTTTGTGCAAAGTCTAAAAGAAAGTGTTCGTCCCATACATGAAAGGTCTCTATGCAAGGCTCGTCCGTGTGCACAAAATTGTAAGAGAAGAACATCCATTAGAGAGAGATTTGGCTCATGGAATCTTGAAGAGTTTTCCGATTCGTTGGTAATCGTTCTTCCGACGATAAGTTATTCTTTGATATCTTCTCCGATTTTCTTCTCTGAACATCACTGTGAGTTTTTTTTTCATTTTTGTATGAAAAGCGAAGATCAAGATCTATTACGGAATATCACTATGAATTTTACAGTTTTTGTATTTATGTATTTTTCATACTTTAGAACTATCAACATTGGTATCAGAGTGTTGCCTTATTTCTAAGAATGCATGATGAATCTTTTTGCCTGCTATATGATCTCTTACCGTGAAACCATAAAGATCACAAATAGAGATATGTGCATGTAGGCAATGTACATGTAGATCTGTTAAATTAAAATGCCTAAAATGATAAGCCAAGAGATTTGTGCAAATATACCTTTAGATTTGTTCGAATGATATGCATATGTTCATCCCCGAAGAAATCGCCGACGGAGCTGCCATCAAAAGGCAAGATTGCGAATGTGTTGTGATCTACCATTATCGCTGAACCCCAAGCCCAACAGCATATACCCATGGAGTTTGTCTTTGTTTCTGATCCGTGTATGATCAGGGGGGGTTAGTCCTTCGATTATAGGCCCGCGAGTGAAATGGAGGTGATGGCGGCGGAGAAGAACAGAAAGGGGTGAGGTTTAGCGTAAGTAAAGAAAATGAAAAGAATGTGAGAGTTTTTTTTGTTTTCTCTACCTACATGCAAACAAAAACAAATGATTGTTAGCGTTTCTTTTATAAATGAAGGTAACACATGTAAGAAAAAATGTTAGTTTTTGTTAATTAATACATGTTACAATTAATTGGAAATAAGGTTCAATTAATTGGAATTGAGCTTTATACAATAATGTTTCAATTAATTAGGCTTTGGGCTTGGATTTAAAACACGATTGGGCTAAATTTGATCATGGATAATAATGGGTTTAGTTCACTTGAACTGGATCGAGTTTGGTTCAAACCATTGGTTGGTTTAACTAATGTTTGGTCTAAATCAATCCAATTTGATTTCTGGATTGAATAAAATGGATCAATTTGATTAAATAAGTCCTAGCTAATCAAATTGGGATGAGTTTAAACTTTTTGGTCGGACTTAGATTGGATCTAGTTCATTTAACTGGACTGACCATGTTGGTTTAATTTAATCAGACAATTATAGTTCAAAATAGGCACCCGTTTAGTTCAAACCATTAGTTGGTTTAAAGAAACCAGTTTATCCAAACCAGAATCAATTTGGGTTGCTTATTGGGCTTGGACCAAATATGATCAAATGACCAGATTTGTTCTATTGGGTCAGATTTGATTAAATATATTATATTTGTTCTAATGGGTCAGTCTTAAACCACTGGGCATTGGTTTGATCAAACGGACCAGAGTTTGATCAATAAGTCTGATATTGACTTAAATGGACTTAGATTAAATAATAATAAAACATAGGTAAGATATCCCAGTCCAATTAGATTAGTTCTAACAAGGATAATAGACAAAGCTCAAGATCTGGATTCTTAATAAACCGATCAAATGGGTCGGTCTATTTAGACTCCTAAAAATCAAAAAGATTTATTTTTCTTGATTAATAATATTGGTTCTATGCCTGTATAAATTGAATTAAGTCAGTTTTATACTAACTTATTTAATTTCAATTTATAGATGTCACAGATGATTACCAGTCCTGGAAACTCAAACAAGAAGAGTTTCTAATCCTGGATAATTACAGGATATGGACATTTAATTCGTTCACTATCGGAGAATCCAAAGGTGGTAGTGTCTATTCTAGTAGGAGTGGTATTAGCCTATCTAGTTTGTTAGAGTTATGTTATTGTTACTGTCATTATGTATGAATAATATTAGTCCATTTAGTTCATGTCAGTTTGTTATATGTTAACAATATGCAATATGCTAACAATATGCAATATGTTTATGTGAATGATATGTTCATTCATATGCTGATTACTCTACATGATATATGATAAATGATCAGTTCATTTAATTAAAGGAATCATAATAGTAAATGATTAGTTCATTTGTTGGAATATATGTAATAGTATTAATCAATGTTGATTTGATTAGATCATACAAATGATGAGTGGAAATGTAGTTATCACTTGATTTTGTAAACCAACTCAAATTGCATTCAGTCAATCATAAATTACATGCATATGACTTACACTGAATACTAAATAATATATTTATTTATGTTAGATCATGGCAAATAAGAACATCATAGCTAGACTTAATAATAGAGAGAAATTATATGAGGATAACTATAAAATCTGGCAGCTCAAGATACAATATGTTCTTGAGAAAAAAGAAGTTCTTGAGGCTATAAAATAGGTTATGAAAGAACCTGTAGATGATCCCACTGTACAAAACAAACAAGATCTTGATGCCTATAAGGCATGGAAGAAGAAGGACTCCACTGCTAAGGGAATATTGATTAGTTCAATGGTGGTGACCTAGTTTTTGAATATGAGTCGTATCTTATAGCTCATGCAGTCTGGGTAGCTGTTAAAGAGAAATATAGTGGAGTAAGTCTGAGCAAGTTTCGATAGTTGACGATTAAGTTTGACAGCTATAAGAAGTGTCTGAATCTTTCAATGGTTTAACACCTCAGAGAGATGTCGAACATGATTCAGGAGCTTAAAACTACTGGTCATGAGTTGACTAATGAACAATGGATTCAAGCAGTTATTCATTCCCTTTTAGGTTCTAGGGAGACCATGAAGCAGACCTTAACTCATAGTGAGAGTATTAAGACTTTCATTGACGTCTCACTCCATATAAAATTGGAGGTGGAGAGAGTTAAATCCGCAAGGATTTCTGGACTAGCCTATGTTGCTATTGGTTCCATTGGATCATCTAGATCTAAGAAAAGAAATGGTTCAAGAAGAGGAAGGGATATAAGAAAGAAGTTACTGTTGTGGGACAAGACCCAATCAAGAATAAAGGAAAGATGACTAGATTGAAATAATACAAGTGTGTCTTCTTTTCCTGAGCATTTTGTTGCTAGTTCAATATTATTAGCTGATTCTTATCCTTTGTGGATTATACATTCGAGAGCAACCAACCATATAGCTCAGTTTTGAGTTACATTTATAGAGTATCGAGGGGTATCAACTGGCTACAAATGGATCTATGTAGGAAACAATGCAAGAGTTGAAGTCAAAGGAGTTGACACTTGCAAACTTAACCTTCGTGGTGGTAGTATTTTGTTTCTGCATGATTCCTATATGCTCCTTAAATTCAATGGAATTTTATTTCGTTTTAAGTCTTCTTGATTTAGGGTACTGTATTAATTTTTATAGTAGAGTGTTGAACTTAAGATTGACTCAGTGTCAATCGAATATAGTTTTTTTATCAAATAATTTTATGGTTCTTAATGTAAAAACAGCTGTCAATTATACTATTGAGAGTTATTTTTCAAACATTGCTCTAACTAGTAATGCAGATATAACTAATGAGATTTGGCATGCTAGATTATGACACATAAGACAAGAACGTATAAATCAGTTGGCTAGAAAAGGTCTATTGGGCACTCGGTTAAGATTCACTTGTCTATATGTAAGTATTGTCTTGTTGAAAAAATAACTAGGAAATCATTTGGTAAGGCTATAAGAGCTAAATCATCATTGCAATTAATTCATTTGGATATTTGTGATCCAATGAATTTGAAGGCTAGACATGAAACTTCCTATTTCATTACATTTATTGATAATTTCACTCATTTTGGTCATCTGTATTTGATTTCTCATAAATCAAAAGCATTAGATTGCTTTAATCGTTATTTGAACGAGATCGAGAATCAATTGGAACATAAGGTTAAAACCTTATGCACTGACCATAGAAAAGAATATTTGTCTGATTAGTTCAAGACAATGTGTAATGATTAATGGATTATTAGAAAGCTAACAATCCTAGGAACTTCACAGCAAAATAAGGTTGCTAAAAGATGAAATATAACTCTTCTAGATATGATTAGATTTATGATGGCGCAGAGTAATTTGTCGATCTCTTATTGGGGAGATGTATTGTTAACTACGACTTATATATTTAACAAAGTGCCTTCAAAGTCAGTTCCATCCACCCTATATGAATGTTGGATAGGAAAAAAATTAGATTAAGTAATCTGAGACCCTGGGGGTCAGCTGCTTATGTTCATGATAGTTCTCACAAGTATGAAAAACTGGGTTCTAGAGGTAAGAAATATATCTTTATTAGATATCATAAAATCTCCAAAGGTTATGTTTTCATAGGTGACCAACTAGATGAAATCATCTCCAAAATAGATTCGAAAGATGCGACTTTTCTCAAAATAGAGTTCTCAACCAGAGGTGATGTTGATAAACGTGTTTCTTTTTTTAGGAGGATGATATATTATCAACAATAGATGTGTCAAAAGAGATGCCTGAGTCTAGTTGTATGAATGATTTGCCAAGTCATAAGTTGTATTCTCAACAACCCAACTTACGAAGAAGTATTCATAAGATTAAACCTAAAAAATAGTTTGATATTGAAAATAAGACATTAATAACACTCTCAATTGACGCAATGAATCTTGAACGGTTGAGGAAGTATTAAGATGCTCAGTTAGAGAAAAAATATTTATTGTAATGGATGAAAAAATGGAGTTAATAAAAAAGAATCAAGTTTGGGATTTAATCGATCTTCCTCTAGGCCGAAGGGCTATTGGGAATAAGTTGATTATCAAAATCAAGAGGAAAGTGGATCGATCGATTAATCGATACAAAGCTCGCCTAGTTGCAAAAAGATATACCCAAATTAAGGGTGTTATTTTTGAAGAGAAATTAAGTACATCTTAGGAGTGAAGATCATAAAAGATTGATCAAAAAGACTTTTGGGATTATCTCAAGAGGTTATATCGCTAAGATGCTACAACACTTCAATATGTCAGATTGCAACATTGTATCCCAAGACTCCTAAAGAAATAGTCAAAATGAAGGTAATACCATATGCAGTTCTATTAATAGTTTGATGTACACTATATTGTGTACTTATCTTGATATAAGCTATGATGTTGGCTTAGTTAGTCATTTCCAGTTAAACCCAAGATCGAGACATTGGAAAGTGGTGAAGAATATATTAAAATAGCTCAAACGGACAACAGATTATGTATCTATTTTCAAGGATCTAAGATGAGCCTGAGTGGCTACACAGATGCATATTGGACAGGAGACCTTGATGACAGAAAATCTATGTATGTCTATACCTTCTTGCTAAATGGTGGTGTCATCTCATGGAATAGCAAGAAGCAGGTTTATGTAGCCTTGTCGACAATGAAAGTTGTGTGACTTGCGCATCAGTTGTGCAACAATCTGTTTGTTTAAAAAGGTTCCTGAAGTATTTAAAAATTACTGCGGATCCCAAATATCATAGCAAAGGCAAGCATATAGAATTAAACATAATTTGTAAGGGATATTGTGGACAAGAAAATGATAATTCTTGAGTATATCCCTACACGTACTATGCTTGCAGATCCTTGTACTAAGTCATTGACTAAAGAGTCATTTCAAGGATATGGAAAGTCTTTGTGACTTTGTAAAATGTAACACGTTGTAAAATGTCATGA
>JBBMJZ010413099.1:15695044-15716841 GCA_037833815.1 Zingiber zerumbet
CACAGCACCGGCTGCTGTACCCCCGGCCGGCTTAGCAGTCCCAACCCTACCAATGCCAACACTTCCGGCAGCACCACCGATGACGGTGGTGCCAACCGTTCCGCAAGTCTCAGCACCATTGATGCCGAATAACCCGATGCCAACCATCCCAGCAATGCCAGTGGCAGGAGTGCCACCGTTGGCTCCCATGATTCCAGCCATTCCCAAAGTTTCACTGCCTCCCATTCCTTCGGTTCCGACCACCCCTTCCATTCCTTTCCTCAGCACCCCACCTCCTGCAGCGTCTCCATGATCCATATCGATGGTGTATTTTAGTTTATAACAGTGTACGTGTCTAGATAATTATATATGTGTGTATGATTTTAGTCATGATCATTATGATGGTTTTGTTAGTGTATTGGCAAAACTGTGTACTAGTCTGCATTATGTAATAACACTTGAATCACTTATTGTTTCGGTTGTGATTATAACTTTGCATGTTCATTTACTTTAGTACTATGAAATCTTAAAAGCTTTTCTACATTCCAAAGTCAGATCGAATTGGCGAAGAGTTTGACTGATGGTGTTTGTTTCCGTCCAAACAAGGTTCTCCGCCACATAAGCCCCGAAAACAAATGAGCTTGCCATTTGGCCAGTTTGGCTCTCTTTTAATGCCCTAGCTATTTCGCTTCTCTAACTCGGTTTCTCTAATTCATCGAACTTGTCTAGTCTGATAGTATCGATCTCCTAGTTAGCTTATTCTATTAGTCAATCTTTGTCAACAAGTAAAACATGATACAAATAATATTAATATTTGAAAAAGATGAAGTTGGATATTCATCTCGTCCCCAGGTGTCCAGTTAATTAAAGAATAACATATTCACTACACTTCAGACAGAAATTCTTCCCACCTCCTAACTACTTAGGAGTGATTATAAGTTAATTCCATAATTATCTCCCTCCATATAAATTAGGGGCAGATTATAAAAGACACTTAGGATAAACATAATCACCTTTTTACTATCATTCTAAAATATTACATTTTCGAATGATAAAGAGTCATCCATTCTATCTCATTAACTATGCCTTTGTAAATATGAAAAAACCATTTCGATTGGACATGGTTTACATACATGGATCCAACTCAGCACGTTAAACCCGGGCTACTAGATAGGCCAGCCAACATTCCTTTTGTGAATAATTTTAATTTTACACCATCCACGACCTGGTCCAAACGTCGTACAGACGGTGAATACATGATATCTCTGACGTAATAGTCAAAGGTCGATTCAGAAACTGATGACCAGAGATTTACCCTATCATACGCCTATAGTCTATGTATCTATATATATCTCCCTCTATATCCATGGGATTGGTATTAGATGGACTGCTAAGGTAGTAAATCATTTTTAATGAAGAAGACCTGCGGTGTGGGTGACCTTCTAAAGTACCTGTACTCCATCAATGGCCTTCGTTGACTTCCCATGAAATTGGAATATGATGTTAAGCTAAATTGACCAACCCTTGCTTCAATAATGCCATTTTTCAGTCCCCTCGGGATGGTCTAGTGGCTAGCGCATAAGGTGTTGCCACAATGAGATCTGGGGTTCGAATCTCGGCATAGCTGAGGTAAAATACCTCCCTTATGTGCTAGTTACTATTTCCAAAGGCTAGTAGTCCGGCTAGTAGCCGCCTGTGATTTACCTCCTTCGTGTTGGCCCTGGGACGGGTTGGCGGGGGCGCTGGAGGCGAGCGTATTCACCTTTTTGCCACAATAATGCCATTTTTCAATCTCAGCATAGCCGAGGTAAATGTCTCCCTTACGTGCTAGTCACTATTCTAAAAGCTAGTAGCCCGGCTAGTAGCCGCTCGTGATTTACCTCCTCCGTGTTGGCCCTGAGATGGGTTGACGGAGGCGCTGGGGGCAAGCATATTCGTCTTTTGCCACAATAATGCTATTTTTCAAACCCACCAAAATTCAGAGAGGATCCTTTGGTCCATTTTTTATAGACCAAGAGATGATCCACAATATAATTGTAGTTAAATCACGATCGTGATTCAATCGTAATTAGTTACGATTTCTCCCTAAGTTTATCTTCCCACCCAGATTATAATTTAAGTCAAAATGAACGGTTGAAGGCCGCCCTCCGCTCGATGTCCAGCAGTCCAGCCACCCATCCACTACCGGCAGCCTCCGATCTACATTCTTTCCTACCAAACCATGACATGCAATTACTTACGCAACTCATTTTGACCTCGCAACCTCTCCGTCATCCTTCATTATATAAAAACAGTCTTAGATATATACTCTTTCCTACCAAACCATGATATGCAATTACTTACACAATTTATTTCGACCTTGCAGCCTCTCCGTCATCCTTCATTATATAAACACCAGCACAGTCTTAGCTCTTATCTAGATCCTCTAAGAATCTACTCTACTAACCTTTCCTATCGTTCCTTTCCTTTCTCATTTTGGCCTCTTTGCCATGGCAATTCTGATCTCTAGCCTTGGGCCTTACGATGCAGCTCGGCATCTCCTCGAGGCACAAAAGGTACTGAAAACTAAGAGAACCTTCCCAGATACTCTCTACTCACTAGCTGGGCTACCTACATCCAAAGAATAATTGAGATGTAGAAAAGAAAACAAGAGAGTTTAGAAAAGGCCGGCATATTTGCAAAGATTATATTGGAATATCAAATGTGTCATACAAATGCTTGAAATTCATGAAGTTTTGAGTTTTGTATTGTGTTATCCAGTGAATTTACAAAACTACAATGTTGGGATCGGAACCTATGCCTGATGTATTAATCCCAATCGTCGTCAAAGAAACCAGCGTCTTTCATTTCAGAGTAGTACACATTCTCCAAACGCATATCTTCTTCCTGTCAAGAAAAAATGGATATACATATTAAATATATTGTCGAAGCAACTAGCTCAGGTCAAGGACATCAAAGGTAATGTGAAAGAAAAAACCTGGAAAAAATCTGCCAGGAAGACGACATATAAAAGGGGAAGATAAAGGGAGTGGTAGCATACAGTTGTCAGATTGAACAACCTACAAGAAACACAATTGGCATTTGGCATCACATATTATAATAGACAAGGTCTTGAATGGGATATAATCAATACCATATTCCAAATCCAGATCCATTTGCAGCAAACAGGCAGCCAAACAAGGACATTGTATTCAGCAACAGCATAGCACAAACATACTTGTAGAATGATGGTCTTGCTGCTGATGTGTACAATAATTAATAACTGACAGTGAAGAAGCAACGCTGTGTTTAGTAGAACCCAAGAAGGAAATTAGGATTACCAGGTAATCTTTCTCTCCACTTTGACTGATGCATGAAGAAGATGAATCCATAGACTGCAGTAAGCAACAGCTTATGGACAATCCACAAACTCCATCTTGCACGATTTTCTTTGTCGTTGCTGTCTGCAAATAGAGGAACCCTAAATCCATATATGTAGATAGTCTGCAGGGGGAAGACCAGTCAGATATTCCTCATTTTATTTTACTTGGTGATGTGAGGACCACAATGAAGGCCTATGTATAACTAAGTAAACTACTAGTGAAGTTCATTCAATAATATTCTCTTGTTTATTAGTGCAAGAACCAAACGTAGAGAAGATGTGCTTATTTTACAAGTTCATTTTATTTTACTTGGTGATGTGCTTCTTCCAAATCAACATGATCCTCCACACATTATGAAGTAGATCAAAATCAATACCATCTTCAGTCTCAGCTAATGCTAGAGACTAACATGAATTGAAGTAGTCAGTGAATGGGAATAAACATGATCCTTCTGGTTCAATCTAAGGACAATTTATATGGCATATCCCCGATGATTACAAAAAATGTTTCACAAGTATTTGATGGAGTGAAATTGCTTTTGAAGTTCTATAAATGCACACGATATATACACATCATAAAAATGCCAACAAATAGCATTATTGCAACCACTTGCACTTAGATAGTCAAGGAACATACACACACTGTACCCAGCAGAACCAATAGGGACATATGTAGATGACATTATTATACATTTCCGAAATCTACCCATCTCATACTATGCAGGCAGATTCCACAGGAATAAGACAATGGATTTGACTGAATAGTAGAAAATCTGCTCCAAGGCACCAATTGATTGAACTATCAGAAGTCTGAAGCTGGCTTGACCACCCATTGTCAGACTATGATTAATTAAAATGAGTAACCTCATCTTTTGGACAAGTAAACAGTAAAAATATATTAATTCTCACAAGACAATGTTAGTTACCATTTGGCATATCATATAATGTCAAAGATTTGCATCATCAGAAATTTCATGCCTTTCATATTCCATTTTCATCACGTCCACCAATCCTGGCATACATGCTTCCAACTTTTTCCCTCATCTTGTCTCCTCACTATTTTTCTATAGGTTCTATCATTCTCTTAATATTTTTATCTATTTCTCCTGGTATTAAGGTTGTTTTGCCCATGAGACAACATTAACCACATTTTTAAGATCCTAATGGATACTTGAATTGGACGTCCTTGAGCAAAGTATGGTTAGTTAAATGTGGTCATGTATTCATTGTCCTAATATAGATAAGATAGTTTGTATATTCTCGATAATACTAAAAATCTCGAAGCCTGAGATAGTACATACACAGTAATGGATTTAATTATTTTTCTCTAAATTTGGTGTTATCAATCTGTTGACTAGCACAAAGATTCATCAGTTTCCAAACAAATACTTTAATCCAAAAAGTGGAAATAATAACTTTGTCAAATTATATTCTAGCAGAATATTTTTAACCTAAAAACCCTTATTGAAAGGGATTGAAAAAAGAGCACTATAAAGGCAACTTACTGAATAATAGAAGTACATTTAGAATTTTATTACCTTCAGTAGTGTATCAGCTGCAACAATTACTCCAGACACTACAAATGTACGTGTCAAAACATCCAATCCACCTGCATGATTTCCTTGAAGCAGAAACGCCAGCAAGCTTATTTCCATGAATAACAACCCAGTTTCCGCAAACAAAGATAATATATTCCATGAAGATTCCTTTGCAGAAGTACACTGCCACACCTGCTTCCAAATAAACAGATGAAGAAACAATTGCAAACATGATATGTTATGGCCAAGATGAAGAACCTAGTTTGCTGATTGTCAGATGCATTTGATAACTGGAAATAGATAATAAAAGAAAAGTTCAATTTACAGCAGAATGATCTATCAAATAAAAGCAGCTGCTTCACAACAATAACATACTTTTGTCCTTTTTGAGTCTCAAGTATGATAGCTCTCAACTGAATCTCAGCAAGGCCATCAATTTCATCAAGGATTTCCAATTTTCTTCTTTTGTCTAATTAGTATCTTTTTTGGATTATTCAATCAATAAACTGAGCAATTAACAGAAAAAAAATAGATATTGTGATTATCATTGACAGCTAAAATCAAGAACATAAGGGATAGCATATCTCACATGTTGATGCATTATTCTCTCTCTATTCCATGGAATACTAAGCTATGATAACATTGGCTTAAGGATATCATGTCATGTAGCCCAAATATAACACAATCAAGTAATCAGACCCAATGTATTCCAGAATGCTGGAAAAATCAATTCCTAAGCTTTTCTTTGATACTTATAAACCATTTCAAAAGGTACTAGAATTTTAGACACTGTTTATTTATAATTGTGTTTGAGACCAACGAAACATTGCTTTGTTTCAAACTCTACTTTGAGTTCCAACAAAGTATACAGATGTTTGCTGGTCCACAATAATTTCAAATTATATTTTCAGTAATGCTAAGTGTCTATAATTTGCCAACGGTATCTATTTTCTCAGAATCAGGACAGCCCAAGGTCTGTTGTTATGTCACCTTGTGTTAATTCCTACATTATCTAACTTGCAGCAACAACAGTTTACTACATGGAAATCTTATATAAACCTAAGTGCTTATATAAACCTAAGTACTAATGGAAATCTTGCAGCAACAACAGTTCACCGTATGTTTTATAAATTTCCTATCACAATAATATTATTTTAAGCATGACATCCATTATAGTTTTATCCAACAAGAAGGAAATGAATACTAAGTCAAGGAAACTGTATAAACAGCAGGTTGTGTTGTATAAACCAATTGATGTAGTTAGGTTGACCTAAGAATTATTTGATTGCCAATAAGTTCTATCAGTATATCCTCCTTATTTGAATATATGAATCCATGTGCAGAAATAAAATACTCAGAATTAATGGACATAAACACATAATATGGCAAATGGACTAAAGAACCATGTTTGCATAATCATGCAAGATCGGAAAAGTAACAGCAGCAAATGATACAGCACCTGGACTAGGCACCATAAGAGATTGAGCAGGCTGACGAGCCACAGGAGGGCGTAGTAGGCAACCATCAGATAAGACTGACCGGACGTGAGCTTGGCGAAGCTCCTCCTCGCTAGGGAAGCGAGGTAAGCTACGAATAGGGCGGAGGGGACGATCAACGCGAAGTTGTACAAGGGCCCATGGCAACCCACGAACCACGAGGGGGAGGGTGCCGGACCCTGGTCGGTGACCATTGGGAGCCCCGGCGGCGCGGCCGCGAGGGACATCGCGGCGAGCAGTTGCTCCGGCGCTCTCATATCTGAGAATCCTGGAGCAATATCATCAGCGCCGAGGGCTCTACCGTCGAATCGAAGCTGATCGCTGGGTGGAGAATAAACGGAATCGGAAACCCTAACACTGGATTCCTTCTCGGAACCTGTGAAAGAGGAGAAGGGACCTTTTTCTTCAACTCGCGAACGCAAACCAGAAATAACGGAGGCTGTTAAAAAAAATAAAAATGAAAAAAAAACTCGAGGATGGTCCCCTTTGAAGTGGCCCACGTAGACAATCCGACTCTATTTATCAACAACGGAGGGTGTTAAGAAAAATAAAAATGAAAATAAAAGAGAGTAGCAATCCTGACGTCGAACTTCAATCCACGTGGCGTCCATCGGATTCACGGTGATCTCGACCGTTGCTAACCCATCCATGCGCACCCGTTTATTGCTCCAGTGGCCGCTCCCTTCGGATTCCGATCCCGTTAGGGCTTCCTCTCTCCGTCGTCGTTCTCCTCGATTGCCCTCGATCGTCGCCGGGCCTTCACTGGTTGGTCCTCCGCATCACTCTCCTCCCCCGTCTCCGATCCCATCTTCCTGATTTAGCTTTTATGTCAGATGGTGAAGGTACAAAAACTGAAGAGGAGGATCCAGAAAGGTGCTTCCCTGACTCCGTCGGAGAAGATCAAAAAGAAGGGGAAGAAGAACGAGGAGAATCATCCAAAGGAGAGTAATCCTCCAACATCCTCGACGGCGGACGCTGCGGTGCCTTCCGTTGCCAACGCCAGCACGGCGGTGGAAAATGGGAAGAACAAGGAACCTGCCGCAGCCACTCCGGTCGAGAAGAGCTCGGGATTCATCTTTATGTGCAGCAGGAAGACGAAACCCGAGTGCTTCAGCTTCCAGGTATTTGGACTTCCCGGTGGAAAGAAGGAGATTGTGGAGAGGATCAAGACAGGCGCCAAACTATTCCTCTATGATTTCCAACTGAAGCTTCTGTACGGGGTTTATAAGGCCACCTGTCAGGGCGGAATGAACCTGTCACCGGAAGCTTTCAGAGGCGCCTTCCCAGCTCAGGTAAATAAAGTTGTGGTTTTCTTAGATGTAATCTTCTAGTTTTTTTTTTTTCCCCGCAATTATATTCGCTAAATGTATACTTATTGGTGCACAACACTGGTTAGAAGAGTATTGATGGCAGTAAACTTGCTTATCGGAAATGAAGATGAATATCATTCCCATTGCATTTTTTTCTTCATTAAAATTTTGTGGTTGCTATGAGAGGACACTAATAAGTATTGCTGCATTGAAGGACACCATTGTTTCATCATTTAGAGTAAGTCAGTAGCAAAGTTTGGATCTAGAAACAATTAGAGACAGAACAATGTCACACATAGGCAGCTCAAATCCCTTTTGTAAATGTGATTTTGTTTATTAGATGTCACTGGGATATCATTTTTTTTACAGCATGTTTGCTGTTGAAAAAAAAAGAAACACAAAACCCCATCTAAAATACTTTTAGCAATCAAGTTTATTATGGGTAATCAGTCCCTTGATTGTTTGTCTGCTTTATCTGGTGTTTGGGAATTTATGGTTAGTAATCAATAAGGTTTTAGGCATATGCAGGCCATATGCTGCTAAACCATTGTAGAATTCACATGCAGTCTGCAAACACATGCTGGTGCATAGGCACAGTAATGTACAACATGATGTGCTGAAAAACTTATCCATATGACATACTTTTCTCATGTTTACCCCATCAATAACTTCTTATTTGTCTATTTAATAAAACCAGTAATCTTTAACATGTCTTATAATTTTAATAAGCCCAAATGCTCTAGTCTATATGATCCTTATGCAAATTTAATCAAATGCCATGCATCCTCATCGCATAAGGTTATGCAGTTAGAGAAGCAGCTCAATTGGATGCTTATTGAACTATGTTGGTTGTTAAATTTAGGAGTGTCTTTATTTATGGTTTTAGTTAGTTTAGCAAACAACATGCATTTGGATTAAACAACCCTCTTTGTAAGGCGTTTGGTGTAGTTTATGGGTTTTGTGGTAGTGTGTGTACCATGCCCATTTATAGGCATCCTAACTAATGTAGTAAATTTATATGCTAGCATCAATTGAATTTCTTATTCTTCTTCTCTCCTCTCCAATTTATTCCTTAGTTTTCCATGGTGATATATGTATCAATTGTTTTTTTTAAATCTCTTTCCCCTTCCCTATTTAGATGTTGATTTGTGTAACCGAATCTTCTTCGAGTAGCCACACTAGTTTCACTAACAGAACATCGTGTTCATGCATACCAAGCATTGCAACATCTATTTTGCTAAATGGAATATATTAGTCTAACTACACTAGGCCAACTAAGTCTAGTCAACTATGTTGTTGGCCCATCTATCTTGTTTATTACTCTCGGTTGATCATCGTTGTCTCTCTTGAGTTGTTTCCTTTCTTCTTTCTCAAGTAGATGGAAGAAGCCGCTAAGTTTTATTCAATCTTTCTCTATGATATTTTTTGTTAGCTTTTTGAGAAATATAAATTTTTACTAATCCCTTCCCATTATTAACTCCTCAAGAGTAGGTGCTCAAATATCTTTTCTCTTTTTCATTCTCTAATCTTTTATAATTTGTCACTTTCTTGTCTCTTACTTTGAGGAAAACAACTAGGGAAGCAGATAGTGGTTAAAACAAGGTTTAAAATCTCGATCCGTGACAAGATTTTGGTCCTGGACCAAAGCAATACAGTTTCGGTATCGTATTGTGCCGTGCCGATATAGTTTGGGTATTTCTTTAAATTTTAAATATAAATGTATATTAATTTTATTAATATTTGATTATTAAATATGCTTTATATTTTGAGATGTTCAATTTATATTTTAATATTATCTCATAAGATAAAGGCTATTAAATTTTTATAAAAAATAATTTAAAAAATAAGTAATTCTCAAAATTCAAAACTAAATATAAAATTATAAAATCATTTGAAAAAGTAAAAATAATTATAAAATTAATTGAAAATTTTAAATTATTTTTTAATGTATTTCTAAATTTTTAATTTAAAAAAATATTTGAAATGTTTAAGAATTATATATTTTTAAAAAATTTAGATTATTTTAAATTTATATTTAATTTTAAAATTATTTTAAAAAATTAAATTATTTAAAAATTTTAAATTATTTTATAAAGTATTTATTAATTTTTAAAATTTTGAAATAATTTTTAATATTTTATAACTATTATTAATAATAGTTTATTTATTAAAAAATACAAATTTAAACAATAAAAAAATAATTGAAAAAGCTAAAAAATTGCTATTGTAGTGATCTGTAGAGGTCATCGCGGCACCATGGCCTCCGCGGAGGGTTTTAGGAATATGTAAAATTTTATTAGAATTTTTAGAGTTTTAAATAAATTTTTATATATTTTAATGAGATAATTCGATTAGAATTTTAAGAAATATGTTTGTCTTCTATTTAAGTTAGCGGTCGATTGGATCCATTAAAAATAATAATAACATAGCTAAGAGATAAATAAATAACATTTATTATATATTTTAGAATTAAAATAAATAATATATATAATTAATTATATTTTTTTAGGGTTTAATTAAGCCTCTTTGGATTATCCCTATCATAGTTAGGAGTTGATTGTCTAAGTTCAGTTATAATTTAAAAAAAAAAAACCGTTGACACATTGCAACATCGCGACCTTTGGCGCGGCCGTTGGGGTCGCACGACCCCTCCGGCATAGCCGCGGGTCATGCGGGCCTTCCGTGGCCACTGCGGGGGTCACATGACGCCTCCGCGGTTGCCACCCACCTGGCTTAGTGCTAGGTTGTGCAGGTGTCGGTCGGCAAGTGAAACGAACTGTTTCACCCAATTCGACTTGCTTGACATGATGTTTCAATCCTTGGGTTAAAAGACTTGTATTGAGAAATATTTCTTTAGTTTTGGTTTCCCTTAGAGGGAAGGAAAGAAATACTACATAAAGGTAAGACGTAGACTTTTTCTTCATACCATTTCCTTTGAAGGAAGAAATCAGAGAAAGAAATTTATTTAAAACTTTATTTGTTAAGATATGAAAAAAATATAAATCAGAAGTAGATTTGGATTTTTTTTATAAATATTTCAAGGTTAGATTTTCATTGCATTGTGCACAAGAACATGAGATTTTTGCTCAAATCAAATATTCAACCAAAAGTATAATTGGGAAAAATTAAGAGAACGTTTCCTTAGTCTTTTCTTTCCCTCTCTCTCTCTCTCTTTGTATCAAAGAGAACAGATGATTCTCTTAATCACCTTAACTCCCGAGATCCCGTACTAATAACTATTGTGCTGTGAAAGTGAAACCATGAACAACCAGCCTTTCCTCTTAAGAACCCTAAAGGTGAGCTACTTAGCAACAACAGAAACAGGAACATCTACTTAAAAAGCAACTGCAAGGAAAGAACATAGGTTCAGTTGAGGGACTCAAATTCTTTATTCTAAAATTGAGCTTCCGTTGTTTTTTTAGCTGTTCTTGAGAGGGTCCAGTGAGGCTCCTTTTTCTGTCCTTTAGGGTCTTCATTCCCTTATTTGTTTTGCTCACCAGTACTTGGAGGAATGAACTTGAACTCTTTCTCCCCTTAAACGTGAATTAAATAGAAAGAAGGTCGCTCCTTGTAGCCACTGAGTTGGCAAGGGCTTCCTTTTGCGTCAATTAACTTGGCTTCCCCGTGATGAGTTAATATGGTCTTAGACAAGGGATGAGAAATTCTTATTAATGATTTTCCTAATTTGTCACTGGAAAAGTCTTTCAATGACCTTGTTGTTGTTCTCATTTCCTTCCCTTATAGGAAACATGCTTATGTTAGTGGCAAAAGCCAACACCCTATACGACTGGTTCCACGGTCATTTGTAGAGAGATAAATTACGGGTAGCTTTGCATTTGAATAGTGACTATTGCATAAGGGAGGGCAGGAACCGGCAAGCATTTCGCTGTCAGGAATTGACTTCCAGACCTCTTAAACACACGCTTATGTTGTGTCTACATAAGAGGAAGGGAGTCCAAATAGAGGGAAGGGAGATGGGAAAGCAATCATTTCCCTTCTCTACTTTGGTGGAAGAATTTAAAAACTAGGGGAAGAGAAACAAATAATTTGTCCTCTTTTCCCACTTTTGTTTCCTTCCAAAAGTGGGCAGAAGAGGAGAGAAAGAGAGAAAAGGGTATTGATAAGACTAATTTAGCTTGCATACCTTGAGAATGACAAATGTTTCATTTTCTTTTATTTTTCTTCTTTTCTCTCCTTTCAGGTAGACAACTGTCCCCCCTCTCTTCCTTCTCCTCTTTCCTCTGGACGCTCTTCCTTTCTTTCCCCTCTTCGGCCCATCAAGTAGAGACAAGATTAATCTTCATGAACTTCAGTACTATACCGTACATATAGTTAGGGAATAACCAATAGTGACTCCTTTAAAATTTGGGTCAGCTCATAAAATCTTTTTTCAAAGATCATCAAGTTCAATACATGTTTCATCGTCAATGTTTCTCAGTCATTGCATTCAATTTTGTGTCACTGATATCATCACCAAGCATGTTATCATTTTATGCTCTTGTTTGGTAATATTTTTTAAAGTAAGATGCCAATGTTTTTAAAAATAGCCTTAATAACTATATTTGTGGATATCGTAATGATTGTTGATAATCACAATGTTTTCTTTATTAGGGTAAATTTATCAATCTATATATCCTTTTTTTTTAAATTTACTTTCATGAAATTTTTTGTAATCTATTTGCATCAAATCTATTATTGCATTTAATATCAGTTAATTTTTTGTTAAATGTTGGTGTGACAAAATGACCGATCACTAAATTCGACCTCACTCTCTAAACAACCGTATTGTTATAAACAAAAAATCAAGAACCCTAAGGCTAACGCACTCCTATCCCTTGTATCCCCTTTGTGCAGCCCCTCTCCGGCATCCTAACATTGGCAATCACCCCTCTTCCCTGACCTTTCATTCACCAAACAAGTATGCTCACTGCTCGTTGCCCTCCTTTCTCAAGCAAGTCTTGGACCTGGAGTTGAGCTCTAAGAACTTGTACTGTGGCTTGTGCTTCATACTTCCCTTCTCCAAGATCCACCTCTCTAGTTTGAACTCCAAACAATCCTTGCCATAAATCCCCTCCTTCCTCCCTATAGTGTATGCAGACACTTGAATCTTTGTGCCTAGTTTGACTTTATGGTTGTTCAGTATGTTGGCTTGCTGAGCCACCTTCTCCTCTTAACGGAAGCGGAGGAAGAACCGGAGCACCTCACACAATAATATGCAAGTACTCCAAATTCAGGGACAAACCATCATCAAAGCTTGATTTCTTCTCGTTTTAAGCTGCACACTTCAGTTCATTGAGAATCTTCCATTCCACTGCTTGATTCTTGAAAGCAACCCAAAAACCAAATGTGCCTATGCTAGTCCCTTCTGGTTAACATAAAGTTCATGGCTGTGTCACGGAACCTATCAACTTCAGTGGACCTTTCATCTTCAGCATCCTCATCATTGTTGTTGATGTAGCGAGATAAAAATCTGTTTTCATTTATCTTCTGGTTAAGATTGAGGCAGCTTCTTATCTGCTATGCCTTTGGCTATGAATTAGTTGATTTCTTCACATGCAAGATCCAATTCCTTCTCCATGCCAACTTGCAAATGCCTCATCTACTTCCACCATGTCGGGGACATTATCTTCTGGGGGATTAATGCTGCCAATGTTTTGCCTACCGCCTTTGTGAACAAACCCGAGTGAGAGGCAGTACGGGTCGACGCCTAATATCAAGTAGCATGTGATATCGAATGACTGGAATGATGCTCGACGACATTGCGATTCAAGAGAGGGGCTGCATGAGCAGGACAAGAGTGGGCATCAGGATAGGAGTGTGTTGGCCTTGAGGTTTATTTTTTAATATCATATGGTTGATTGGAGGGTGAGGTGGCGTGCGATTTGTTAAATTTGACAACTGGTCATTTTGCCACATTCACATTCAATAGAGAATTAACAGAAACTTAACACTGCAATAGATTTGATATAATTTATAATCTATATGATAGATAATAAAATTTAAAACTCCATAAGAGATTTGGAAAAGAAGGCATAATATGTATAGATTTAGAAATTCACCCTCTATATTGAGATAAAATGTTTTATGCTTACTAGTGTTAATATTACATGATTAATTTGAAGCTACTACATTTCTGTATTGGAAGAAAATTAATCATTCCAAAATGAGTTTCCAACCATGCATATTCAAGGACTGGATATTAAGCTACTTTCTTTGTAAATAATTTCCAAGGAAAATGTTTTCCTATCATTATATTTTATGTGAATTGTACTAAGCGTTGCAATTTTGAGCTCATGCTGGAAAGAGAATTTAAGGAAGAAGAGATGAAGGGGCTGGAATCTGAGAGAGCTGCATATATATGAATGAATGAGATAGAGAGGTGGAGGATCTTAAATACCTTAATTTTTATAGGTCGAAAAGGGGGGGAAAATGCAGCTTTTCTCTGCCCGTTGTGTAAAATCTTCAATAAATTTAAATATTTGGAATAACCAATAGAATTACTCAAAATGAGTGATCCAACTATTGGGCTACCTGTCACACCTTGTGTAAATGAATGACCATTCTTAGAATTATCAATCTCTGGAGCTTTCTGATATAACCACTGCAGCAGCTGATGTGTTGTTAAAATATGCTGACATCTCAATGTCAGTCTTGCCACAATTGCCTGCATTAACCTGATTTTTTTAGGTATTGTAGTTCTTAGTTTTTAGAAGTATATTAATTGATATCATAGTTTGCTACTACACAGTGTCTGTTTGCTTTGTTCATATTTCTTGATTAGGATTGCCTATGAAGCTTTTATTTTAATACTTGTACTTGCTAGGATATAGTCATCGAAGATCTTCAAATGATTAAAGGTTAACCTCTTAGTGAACAATCAATTTTTATTGTTATATAGCTTTGATTGATCATGATATTGCCGACTCAATTTTTAGCTGGATGCATCAGTTCTAATTGAGTACATGCCCATTGCTTCTTCATGTGTTCTTTGGTGTAGGTGAAATTCAAGGTTTATATGGACTGTCAGCCACTTCCTGAGGCTGTATTTAGATCTGCTATTATAGAAAATTATAACAAGGGCAAATTTACTCCTGAGCTTAATTCAAAACAGGTACTTGGAGATCTTGGTCTGTTGTCAGTCATCCAAGATGACAATTTTTATGTATATAAATATATTTCAAACTTATCATCTTCATACTATGCCAATCAAAATGCAGGTTCGTAAATTGTTATCATTGTTTCGTCCTATAAATGAGATATCACAATCAGCACCTTCTCTCACAAATGTATCATCATCCACCAAAAATGTGGGTGGGCATATCATGTCTACTAAGTATGTCCAAGATCGTCCTCATCTAGTCCATTCGCTAAATGGCATATCGCAATCAGCACCTTCTCTCCCAAATGTGTCGTCATCCACCAAAAATGTGGGTGGGCATATCATGTCTACTAAGTATGTCCAAGATCGTCCTCATCTAGCCCGTTCACTTCTTGAGGATCGATATAGGTTGGACCATATGCCACATATCACACCTATCCCACCACATTTGCCTCTTGAAGATACGTTTAGGTTGGATCAACTACCACTTGTCACATCTGATTTACCACCTGAGAATTCACATAGGTTGGGTCATTCGACACATGGCCCGCCTCATCTGCCCATTGAGGATCCAATTCGGTCGAGCCATTTGACACATGGCCCTCATTTGCCCATTGAGGATCCAATTAGATCGAGCCATTTGACACATGGCCCTCATTTGCCCATTGAGGATCCAATTAGATCGAGTCATTTGCCACATGTAACACCAATGGAGTTGAGATATCTTCATCAAGCTCGTGCAAATGATTCCTATGCTTACTCCGTACAAGCTCCCTCTATAATACCTGCGACCACTCAACATCTATTGGGGGCTACACGAGCTTGCTATGTTGATAATCCTGCACGAGGTGAACGGTATGTAATTACTATTGTTTCTTTTCGCATCTTTGTGTGTTCACTTCTATTGAAAATATCTATTTTTGCATAAATGCACATTTGATTTGTAGGAATAAGTATTTTACTTCTTATGAAATCTAATGGAATAATTATTATCATGTTTGTGTACTAATTGAAGGGGAGCCTTGGCGCAACGGTAAAGTTTTTGCCGTGTGACCTAGAGGTCACGAGTTCGAATCATAGAAACAGCCTCTTGCAAAGCAGAGTAAGGCTACATACAATAGACTCTTCCCGGGTCTCTGCATTGATAAGAGCTTCGTGCACTGGCTGCACTTTTTTTGTGTGTACTAATTGAGTATGGACAACTAATCTTCATAGAAGTGATATATTTTTTGTTATCCTTCCTAGGTATTCCTTTCACCATTCAAAGGATACGGATTGATACGATATTTTATTTTCCAAGGAATACATATTTCAAGTAGATTGGATGAGTTGGGGGTGATTGAACTAGTCCAATGAACCAAGAGGGACTAGATGGGTCATGCGAGTGAGTTGGACAAGCTGACAACTTGAGTAGATTAAATAGACTAAGTGGATTAATTTTGTAGGCTAGCAAGCGTGAGTCATAAATAACTATGAAAAAGTATACATTCTAATAAAAGTGTAATTTGTTGATTTCTTAATTATTATGTTTCATTTTTATTTGTTCAATTTTCACTTTTGATCTCAACCTATGTCACCTATATAGCATGAAGGAGTTCTAGCATGTGACCTTTGTTATGGTCATCTATTATTGTGACCTTGAGGTCATCGATTATTCTTTAAGAGGTCAAATTAGCTAGAGGTTCTTTAAGATTGCATTATTGAGGGGCGGATCTAAAATATGGCATTTGAAGACGTTCTAAGATGTCATTAATGGGCTTTTTTAAGGTTTCGTAATATAAGTAATTGCTCGTTATATTAAAAGAACAATTATTTGGAGGGTAACAAGTCTTATATTCAAAGGGACCAATTTTAAATATGAAGTCTTTAAAGTTAGGTTATATGGTTAAATTAAAAGTTCGATGATTTTAATTTTTAGGTGAGGTAGTAGCTATTGATGTTGTTTTCAAATTGTCACTTCTTAATAATATACCTCCCTTTCAGCTTGAATTTTTATATTTTGGTTTTGTGAAATTTTGTGATCGCAGTAGGATTTATGATATGGCTGCAAAATTGAATCAAAACTGAGACAGAATCTGAATGAATTGATAAGCAAATGGATAATCATCTCACACAAAAATCTCACATAGAGAATCAGAGAAGTAGAAATTTTATTTCTTGAAAAATGATCAATTCATTGAAACACTAAAACAGAATTAACTTTTATGAAACTAGGAAGCAAATATTGAATATTAGAAAACACAATTATCCCACAACTACTAAATCGAAAAATTTTCTTACCAAACTAAAAGATAGCTATCTTTTTGACACCAAATAAATAATTACTCAAATTAAAATTGATTCTTTTTCTTGTTTCCATTATTTTCTCCTATGCCACCTGACTTCTAATAGGTGAGAAATTGATCCACTTTATTTTTGTCTTCTAAATCTTTATATTTTTTTCCCCTTCTAGGCACTTTTAATCAGTTTAGTGTTGGGTTAAGATGATATCCTCACCAGCACAATCATCACAAGGTTGAAATTTACAATGTTGAAGATGAATCCACTAGGGAACTACCCATCACAAAGTCACCATCATAGGCAGGGTCACAGTGGCTTAAATTTCTCTTTCCAAGTTAGCATATTCCTCAAATTCAAAAATTGAATTAGTGTTAAAATAAGTTGACATGATACACAATCAAACATTATAATTAATTTCCTAGATAATGTGACTTAAGAGATTGGACATCATACTCCTAAAGCAGATGATATGAGTCAATCTGAATTTATGAATGTGACAATTTATTGCATCATTAGGTACTTTATAATAATAATTAATCAGTGCAATTTCTTTCCTAATATCCATGCGTCTCTTTTATCATCTTAGTAGATAACTCATTGTGGCAATGAGTGGTAGACATCTCACTGTGACGATCAGTAGTTTACATTCTCATTGAATTTCTAACACATATCCACTAATAAATCAATGGGTTTACTGTCTTTTTATCGATACTGTGGTGCCTTTCTACATTTTTATTTTAGGTTTATAATTTATATAGTTAACCCTTAAAATATAGTGGACTATGTTTCTTGATCAGTGTTCACTTCACCTCAAGCTGTGTGGAATGAATTTCACTCAGAACTGGGTAAGCAGAGGAACAATCTAACTTGAGAAGAACGTGGCAACAAAACCTTTATGGCAACTGTGCTTGTTTGTGCCCATTCTCCTAGGGAAACTTTGCTTTTACACTTTTCTAGTGGTAACATTGTGTCCAACCCACGGTCTACGCAGTGCAAGTGGTGTTGGGTTTTGGGTGGTGGTCAGATTGTAAGTGGCAGCGGAGGTTGAGGCAACTGGAGAAGAAATAGGCTGGCTCAGGTTGTTGTGCTGGCGCAAGTTTTAAATTGCCAATTAAAGTCCTTCATTAACAATTGTAAAGATTTTATTTTGAAGCTTGCTACTAGAATTGACAATAGGCCTTGATACTAATTCCAATTAAAACCATCCCAGTGTCTGTTATTGTTTATTGTATTGAATGTTCATGAATTGCTCAACATCATCTATTTCTTATCACAAGGAGAGTATCCATGTTTACCTTGGTCGTCCCTGGAATTTCCAGGAATAAGAGTTTAGATGTGTAGTTTGTGGTCTGGTTCTCTAGCATGAATACACCAGAGTTTGTTCAATTACTACATTGCTTTGATTCATCATGGTTTTTTTTTTATTCTCATGTTGTGCAATTTATAAGTAGCAGAAATGTTCATTTTGGTGCTGAGTTGTCTTCGAGCCCAATGACATTATTGTAATTATCTTCATTCGCACTGCCACTGAGTCGTGTTTATCAATGCCCAACTAATATTGTTCAATGCCAGTCTTGTGTACAGGTTAGTTCCTGAGACGATTCCGGCTACAGAGGGAGAGACCCTTTCAAATTCTGAGCAGAGGATCTATGAACGAGTCATGAGCCACCGAGTGGCAGGATATGAAGATCCAAATGTACCAAGCAGGGTTGCGACTGTGGAGACTCTGCCTGTTTCTTCACGCTACATGTTTCCTGGGACTGCCACTGTGTATCGCTCGTAGTCGCATGGAGAACTTCTAAGATGTTGTAATGGTTAACCGCAGGAAGACATGATTTTGAATATCTGGCATGTAGCTTTTGCCTTGGAGGGATAAGTTCCTAGAACCTCAATCTTTTTAAACACTTCGCATTTGGTACTTAATTAGGGCTGGTACTTTTAACATTTACTATGTGGTATCAGCTCGCTCCTATTTCCTTGTTTTGCTTTTCCAAGTAGAATTTGAATTAAATCAATATGACAGTAACCATTCGTTCTGTTTCATTTCGAGTTGTGATACTGGATCTTGATCGTAATGGGATTGTATAGGTGCTATGTTGGTGCCTACGAGTAACGTTGGTTGGCACTGCTCGAGGAGGGACCTTGAGGAAGGACTCTATGAAGAACCTTATGACAAATTGAGGAAGGAATAAGAAACCTGGGCTGAGGCTGCATGTTGAAAGAGGAAGAAGGGTCCTTTGTTGCTCGAGAACCAACCATCTTTAGAAGCTGTGTATCTCAGTGAGAAGGAAGCTCAATGCTACTCATGTCGGGCATATTCAGCTGTTGTAACTGACCGTTAAATGATTGGAGGTGTATAGAGTTTTTTTTCTACAAAATATGTATCTGTTATCCCCTCATATCCAGTGGCGGATCTAGGGGAGAGCAGGGGTGTGCTTGAGTACTCCCTTGCTCTTGAAAAATTCCACTAGTATACTGCAGTCCGAGGGGCAACAAGAAGAAAGACAAGCTCCAGCTCCTTTCTTTGAGCAACCTCTTCCTTTTTGGTCTGAATCCGCCACTGTGCATATCCAGCTATTGTGCCACAGCTTACAACACTTGGCGCAGAATTGTAAATTTACGTGGTAAGCACGAAGGTCCTAAGATGTTTACCCACGGGCAGGGATCTTGATTCCTGGACCCCTATCCATTTACTGGAGGGGTGGACTGGACCGTATCGCATCTGTTTAACAGGTGCAGTGGACTGGGTTAGGACCCCGAAGATGCGATCTGGCCTCGTTTACCCACTCCTGTTCCGATCAAAAGTATTTAACTTAATTGTTTTTTTTAGTTTACTAAATTATTGTCTTAAATTAAGTTCAATGGTTTTGAGAGTGGCTGTTCGTTGATTTATTTATTTTTTCCTTTTTTAAATGGATCTTAGTGCTTCCTCGGGTGTCTTGTTAAGGAGGGTTGAGAAGCTTGGACTTATCTTGATCTGTTACAAATTGCATCGAGATGCTTTCGTGCCTCCATTCTGTAGGTTTTACTCTATGTTTTTTCTTTATAAATAAACGAAACAAATGCTTTGGAATACTTTGGCGCATTGCAGGATTGGCAAACAAGAATCCATCATACATTGCTGGTCAGTTAATTGTTAAATAGAGATAAAATTAGAATGGCATATCTTACTAGTATTTTCATGAGTTAGTTGAAGTGTGTCTGCTCCATTTCACTAACTGCGAGCTAATGATCGGACAAGAACAATCGCTTTCTGTGGATTAGACCTGCCGCCGGGCTGGGTCTAGACCGGACCTAGCCTAGGCCCGTAACCGGGTCAATGGGTTGGTTGCCCGTTGACCTAGTTGCCGGGCCTGAACCATAACCGGCCTAGCTCCAGGACGGTTACGATGAGAACCAGGCTGGTTACGATTCAAAGTCCCAATTAATCATGGATCGCCGGTTAATTGGAGGTTCGACTGGTTATTTGGTTTTTTTTAGAGGAATGCTTTTAATAAGTTAAAATGAAGTTTACTGGTAGGGATTGACCCAGGTCTTCTCATAGAAGGTCAAGTATTTTAAGCCGTTAGGCTAAATTGATATTCATATGTACTTAGTTAATTATTTAATAACTAACTATAATTTTCTTTTACAAAAGTTAGAAGGTAAATAATTTTTTTTAATGGTTGAGATTATTTGATATTGTTTTTATTTTTGTATCCATTATTTTTTAAATTCTATAGATAAGGAGTTCATTTCATTTTTTCCCCACATCTTCATTAACAATCAAAAGAAATCTAACTAATAATTTATTAACAACAACACTTTATAAGGTAAAAGGGTAAAAAAGTAGAATAATTACATGGACTTTGATTCTCCTATATCATACGGGGATACATAGACAACTTAAATAAATACAAATTTTTTTTAATGAATTTATAATTTTAATTATTTTTTTAATATAATAATTTTGAACTGTGGTAAAGCGTGCACGAACCGTGAACTGTGAATTTTTAGGAACCATCGAACTGGCAGTTCCAAACTGTGGTCGGGTCTGCTGTAGATGCACCAATTGAAATCTTTGAATAACCTTATCCCTTTCTTCTTCCTAAGTGAAATCTATTTCATGTATCTGCAGTTTTTTTCTTTATTCTCTTCCTATGCAAATGAAACAAGAAAAAGACAAGAAAATGTGTTATTCTTCTATCTACATATGCATTGTAGATAATTAAGTTTCTTACTTTTAATGGTTTAAATTTCAATGTTGAACTATACAATTAATTACAAATGTTGGATCTTTGCTCTCAGATAAACCTTCTTAAATTTCTACTGATTAAACTGTTTGCGCCTCTAGTTATAGCTGGAGCTTCCTGAGTGGACAGACATTGTTAAGACTAGAAGATTCAAGGAACTTGCTCCTTATGATCCTGATTGGTATTATGCCAGAGCTGGTAATAAATATCACACCATATAACTATTTTCTGGGTGGCATTCTGTTTTTTTTTATTAAATGTTTCAGTGTCTTTATTTTATCCATTGTTGCAGCTTCAATGGCAAGGAAGATATATCTAAGGCAGGGCACTGGAGCAGGTGGCTTTCAGAAAATTTATGGAGGCCGCCAGAGGAATGGAAGTCGCCCGCCACATTTCTGCAAGAACAGTGGAGCAATTGCCCGCCACATTTTGCAGCAGTTGCAGACAATGAATATCATTGAGATTTATCCTAAAGGGTGAGCATCTCATGAGATTAGAGAGG
>JBBMJZ010413099.1:15768217-15782281 GCA_037833815.1 Zingiber zerumbet
AGACAAACATAAAGTAATGCGAGCAATTAATGACAAACATAAAGTAATGCGAGCAATTAATGACAATGATAGGAATGTAAACTAAACTATGAACACGAAGGAAATAATGACAAACATAAAGTAATGCGAGCAATTAAAACATAACTGAACTAAACTACATTCACAAAAGAATTCCTGGAAATGTAAAGCAAGTCATTCTAATCTAATATAACCTATGAGCATCTCACAATCCAATTGAATAGCAACATCACTAACATTTAAACGCAAACTAAACAATGTAGGAATTAAACAAACTAATTGCATTAACTAAAGTAGCAAAAGTAGGGTAAAGGGAATTAAGACAAACACATTGCAAACACAAGAAACTAAAGGAAGCTAAGCACTAAAGTGGAGCAACTCTCCCTCTGATTGGGTTGGATGAGATCAAGCCTAGGAATCCCAAGAGCTTGGTGGAATTGTATGTGAAGCTTGGAACCCCAAACTTTGTGGACAAATGATGGATGGATGCGGTCCGGAGCTAGGAACCTCTATACTCTGGTGGACAAAGGTGGACTAGATGACGATGGAAACCCCCTCCCGTCTCTTCTTCTAGATAGATGGTGGCTCTCCGATCAGGGAGGGAACCTTGTTTCCTCCTCTTGAGGTGGATGAAGGTGTGGCCGGCGGTGAGATGGACATGACGATGGGAACCCCCTCCCATCTCTTCTTCTTGATGAATGGAGGGAGATGGTCGCTGGAGATGAAGATGGAGCCTCTCCCAACCGGGAGAGGGTGAGGTTAAGGTAGTGCCTCTCTCGATTGGGTGAGGGCCGTGGAGAGAGGATGAAGGTGTGGAGCCTTGGTTGTTGGAGTGGAGATGGAAGGGAGATGACCTGAGGAATCCCTCCGGCCAAGTGAGATGGGATGTGGCGAAGAAGATGGAGGTGGAAGATGAAGGAGGCGTGCGTTCGGTAGAGGAGGGAGCAATGGCGTCCGGGCGTGCATGAGATGGAGGGGAAGCTACGTGAGATAGGGGCTGCGGATTTCTTCCAAGGATGAACTAGATCTCCAAGTGTGAACCAGACTCTCCATTGAACCATCTCCAAGTTAAACCATGTCATGAACCGTTGATTGCTTGAGGAGGTGAACCGTTGATGACTTGCGGAGGTGAACCGACCTCTCCCTTGTTGAACCAAACCTCTCCCATTGAACCAAGCTCCATTTGAGCCAACCTGAATTGAACTGGACCTCTTTCAATCTTGAGCCAACTCTCATTAACCCTAGCTTTGGGCTAAGATTGGTTCGGTTCGGCTCGAGTCCATGACTCATCTTAATTTCCTACAAAACCAAGTTCACATTTTAAGAAATAATGTCATAAATGAAGGAAAAATTGTAATGAGCTCAAAATAAATTCTTACTCGTAAAACATTGATATAAAGACAAATTTAAGCATACGAGAGAATTAAAAATGTTAAATATGAGCGCAAAATAATGTGACAAAATATTGGTTATCAATACTGTCAATCCTATTTCTTTTTATGAGATAGAGATTAGTAATGAATAGTTGATGGGAGGATTGCATGATAACACTAATGAAGAAAATAATTTAGTATTTGATGATGATAATTTGACTTGGAGTGAATTTGCACGAGATTCTAGAGTTAGTGAATATGCCTACAGTTTTAGATCTCGAGTTTTATCTTCTTCAAATGAAGTAAGGGCAACTACATCAAAAGGAATTAAGAGAAGATCTTCTACAAGTCAACTTATTGATGAAGAGGAGGAAGAAATTAGTCTTGAGGAAAATTCAATTATCCAAATCTGAAACATCTGGTGATGATAATGAAGATGATGAAGATTTTTATGATTTATATATTTGAAGTTTTTTGGATTATATATATAACATATTTATTTGTTATGAATTTTATATTTACATTATTTTTTAATGTTTTATGGACTATAGTTTTGTTAGTGAAATATTTTGACAGAAATTTCCTATATATATATATATATATTTATACCCAGAGTGTCTTACATCGGTAAGGCGTGCGCCTCACCTTACACCGTACACCTCAGGCCCCATAGCACCTATGCGCTTTTGGGCGCCTCACGCCTTAAATAACAAATGCATGAGAGGGAGAGAGTACAAGAATAATTTGGTCATGAAATAAGAGGTGTGAAAGGAGATCTTCCCGTCAACAAGATGTATGCGTTCTCCAATCAAACATAAGGTGCTCCATGTTGTGTAACTTAATTATTTTGTTAGAGTGTCTTGATTTTAGGTGTTACTCTTGGGATGAATTTGTTAACTGTCAGTTTGCTCTTGAAACCAAGCAAACGTTGGTATGAGGTTATGCTCTTGTTCACTTTGTTCCAAGTTTTGGTTCCACATGATGCAACTCGTGTTGATTGTAGAGGTCTCACTGCAACAAAGAACCACATGTTTTACATAGTGCCAAGAAGAAAGATGCAGATTGGGAATGTTGTCAACGAACTCAAGTGTGGGAGTTGGAAGCAAACCATGTTTCAAAATCAGGCTACCTAAATCGTTGATGCAAGCTATCACCTGAGGACCTCACTATTCTTACTCCATTATAGAAACTATAGTGGAAAAGCGTCACGCTTCCTAAACTATTAAAAAGGTCAGTCCTGTGCACAAAGCTTCCACCAAGGCCCAAGGAAGGGTCAAATTATATTGGGTCTATTGTACGTAGCCTTACCGAATATTGCAAGAGGTTATTTCCTTGACTCGAACCAGTGACCATAAGGTCACATGACAACAATTTTATCATTGCACCAAAACTTCCCTTCAGGCTACCTAAACTATTATTGGAAGAAATTAATAATCCCTAACTTAGAGGTACCTTTGTTGTTTTTGAGGATTCAAATTATAGCGTCCTAATGAGCTATTGTAGGTTCTTGCATGAATTGACTCGAGTGAGTATATTATGTTTGGTCTTGTTATTGTCTGATAAATCAATCTGCTAACTAGCCTTTGGACTTGTATGATCATTTAGTAGCGCTCTTAGTGAAGTGAGTTTCAAATTTTGCTTCATTGGAAAATTGATGGAGTGAGCTTAGGAGTCTTAAATCTTGTAGAATGGCCAATGCGTATTTTCTTTGTGATATAAAAATACCTTTTTTGAGCAGGAGAATTCAATACCCAGGAAGTATTTCAAGTTTCCAAGACCATTGATATGGAAATGCTTAAGAAGGAATCCTTTTAATTGTTCCATTTCATGTAGATCATTTTCTGAGAGGAGCATGTCATAAACATATATGAGAATTGTTGTGAAAGTTCCTTGAGCCTTTATTGAAAAGTGAATAATCGCCTTTGATTGTTGATAACCGACATTTAGAATAGTGTTTGAAAATGTGAAAAAACACTTTCTTGATGCTTGTTTAAGTCCGTAAAGAGATTTATTGAGCCGACATATAGTGTTCTCCCCCTATCAGTGAAGACCAAGTCTAGGTTCCATGTAGACAACTTCATGCAAATCTCTATAGAGGAAGGCATTTTGAGCATTCAATTGGTGAGTGGTTGTACCCATGCTGAGCAACAACGGTAGTAAGGAGACATTGAAGAGTTGTAAGTTTGGTTGTTGGTGAAAATATTATTGTTAGTCGACACTTTCAACTTGATTGCATATATTAGCATACAGATGAGCCTTGTAGTATTCAATGGTTTCATCAAACTTATATTTGATTTTGTAGACCTATCTGTAACCGATCATTTTAAGGCTGATAAGTAGAGGGAGTGAGGGACAAAGCTCCATGTGTTATTGAATTGTAATTCGTCTAATTTTTTATTTATAATTTGTCACCAATGTGGATCAATGACAGCGTGAACATAAGTTTTGGGTTTGGTGTGATTTGTGATAATAACCAAAAAAGTAGAATGGGAAGGTGAAAAATGCAAATAGGAAAGAAAATGGGAAAGTGGATATCAAATACTTATTATAGAACCTGGTTTCGAGGTAGACTGATGAGCTTGAGATGACATTAGGAAGTCTCTATGCCACATTGGAGGTCGCTTAGGTCTGTCTTGGAGGTGAAATAGTAGTAGTAGTAAGTTCAGAAGTCTTTAAAAGTGGGGTCTAGTGGTGACTTCTGGTGTACTAGTGTGGACGTGGAAGACTAGGTGGTGTTATAGTGAACAAGAAGTATGATTTGAATATGTGTGGGAGAGATGTGTTCATGTGTATTAGTTATTTCTATTTGCTCAAGTTGATAAGAACGAGTGCTAGAAGGAAATGGTGACATGATTGCTCATGTTTCTGTCATCTTGGTGAGGAAATTGGATACTATAAAATTAGAATTTAATGAGGTTGGGGTGGATGAAAAATGGAAGATGGTTTTATGGAACTTCATGCCACTGATAACAAATTTCTCAGTTTCCATATCATATAATTTCTATCCTTTTTGTACCGTCGAATGTCCAACAAAGATACAATGTTTGGCACGAGATTCGAATTTATGAATTGGGTGTACAATAGTTGCATAGTATAGACAACAAAAAATCTTCAAATGATCAAGTGAGAGTGGACTATTGTATTGAATTTCAAAAAGTGTTTTATTTGAGAACAATGGGGATGGTAACCATTAATGAGATAAACAATAGTTAAAACACACTCATTGTAGAAATGCAAAGGTAAATGAGATTGAAAAAGTCGTGCTCGTGCTACAATGAGAATGCTACTGATGTCTACTCTGATTGCTTTGACATAGGCAGTAAATTGAGTTTGAGCAAAATCAATGAAAGATTTTAAAATGTTTTAGGTTTCAGACTTGTGTTGCATAAGTAATATCCATCTTGTAAAGTCATCCACAATGGTAAGAAACAATCATGCCACTGAGTGTGTGAGTACTGTCAGGACCCCAGATATCGCAATATAATAAATCAAATGGAGTATGAGTTGATATAGACTTTAATGGAAATGGAAGTCTTGTTTGTTTTGCCATGGGACAAACAGTTTGATTATTGCCATGAGAAATATTATTTGAAGGTAATAATGAAGAAGTTAATTTAAGGTGAAATGGTGATGGATGTCCAAGACGTATATTGGAGTTCTTTGAAGTCCCCTCGGGATGGTCTAGTGGCTAACGCATGAGGTGCTGCCACCATGAGGTCTGGGGTTCGAATCTCGGCATAGCCGAGGTAAATGTCTCCCTTATGCGCCAGTCACTATTACAAAGGCTAGTAGCCACCCGTGATTTACCTCCTCCGTGTTGGCCGGGGGAAGGGTTGGCGGGGGCGCTGGGGGCGAGCGTAGTCGCCTTTTGCCACCATATTGGTGTTCTTGCAATCATGTAATAGAGACCATGTTATTTACCAATCATTTTCCTCGTAGCCTAAGTCTTGGAGGACACAAAAGATGGGAAAAAATGATGCACAAATTTAGGGCGGTGGTAATTTTACTCATAGAAATCATATTTAAGCAAAAACTAGGAACACAAAGAAAATTAACAATAGGTATCATTGATTATTGTGTTTTAGAGGAAAGTGTGGAATCAGAGGTGATAGGATCAGCCATTCCACTATCTAAAATCTAAGGCTTAGTGGTACAAAATTAATTGAAGTATATGGAAAAAGAACAAATCAGTCACACTTGCACAAGTGTTCTTGGCACCAACACTATCGTTTGGGCTTATCATTGATAAGGCATGGGAAAGTTGTTGAAGTGTTGCTCTATGGAAAATCCTTGCAAGACATTGATCAAGAATTTGGCTAGTGTTGCTATGTCTTGTGGATAAAATTCCTGTGTAGATTGAAGGGAATCTATTGCATTAGTTGTAATCCTTCAATATCCACATTGTTGTTGTTGTGACATATCTTCATCTATTTTCAGTATATCCCCTTCTATCAGTGTTTGTAATGAAGCTTTACAGTGCGATAGTTTTCAATTGCGTGGTCCTCTTTGTTACAGTGCTCACCTTTGATTTATTTGAGGAGTTGTTCGAATGGATCTAAATTGTAGTAGCAACAGAAAAGTTCAGTCATTTTCTCTGATGTCATATGCCATTGCATTGCATCTTGGACGATGAGAGAATAGGTCAGATGGATATTAAGCAGTGCGGTTATCATGAGGATGCTGCTATGAATACCATTGTGTCATTAAGGCCCATGAGGAATTGCATCATTCAATCATCTTCTCTTTGTTCGATGTGTGCTTTCATCTGGTTTCAAGAACGAATAGGTCAATATATATGATATATCTAACTCATTCCAAGGACTCTTGAGTTTTGTGAAATATGCTGAGACTCATTGTGCCTAGTAAAAGAAAGGCCAATGATTTTTGAATCTGATAAATTTTTGGTGCATTTTTCTTCGAGAATTGGTATTTGAACTCTTCCCACACTTGATGTGCCATTTTGGCGTGAACACTTTGGCAAGTTCAGGTTCTTCCAAGCGAGTAAACCATTGTAGAATCATGTTGTTGCATTGATTCTAAAGAGCCTATTTTGTTTGTTGCTTTTGGTTGTTGTGTTACGGAAGGACACTTAATAGATCCATCAATGAAATCAATTTTGTTCTTGGTTTTAAGGGCATGAATCATGCCCCCCACGGATTGGTGCAGTTGGTACCTGCACGAGTGTTTGCTCTAATATGTCTTGAGATCAATTTCCAACGGATGCAAAATGCCTCGTTGGGTGCCTAACCTCCCCATGTAAAGGGCCGCTATGCCAGGGCAAAATGCCCCCCGTGATTTACCTGCTCGTATCTTGCTGTGGGGCTGACAATACTAGGTCGTTTGGGGTGAGCAATATCACCTTTTGCTGCTCCAATGGATTTACTCCATGATGAATAATTGGAGCCATTCAACTTCGTTGGAATGGGCAAATCATTGGGGCGATGTGAATGATAGATGAAATATGGATTGGATGAATCCATGATTGAAATGGCGTTATTGGTGTTTTATTGGTTGATTGAATGGAAGCTTGCTCGTAGAGAGAATAAGCAACGGTTGTGTCTATCAACAATGGAAGAAAATTGGGTTAAGGTTTGAAGATACAATTAGGATTAGCTCGGAGACCATGTCAATAAATTTTAGAGGAATTGATCTCATTGATTTATTATCATTGTGCAATATACAAATATGACAAACTAAGTCTAGGGGTTAGAGGTTGTAATCCTCTTTTTTTAGAAATTTGATTTAGAGGGTTTGCTCTGATGAGACCATGCTAAAAATTTTTAGAGGAATTGATATCAATTGTTTTATTAACATTTTGCAATATACATAAATGAATACATAAATGACAAACTAAGTCTAGGGTTTAGAGGTCGTAATCCTCTTTTTTGGGAATATGATTTATACTAATAAATAAAAAATGGAAAATGTCAATATATAACTATTAAAGATATTTCCTCATACGGATATCTATACTCAATTTTGTGCCTTTCAATTTCTCTGTGTTTGGTTCTCAGCATGTGAATAGCGTGTGTTTAAGTATTCTTGTTTGCAAATCTGTCATCAAACTTGATGTTCTTGAAAATTTTCATAATTGCAGATAATCCTATAATTCATAGAGATATAAAATCATCCAATATCCTTCTCACCAATAACCTACGTGCAAAGGTTGCTGATTTTGGATTTGCTCGACTTTTTGCAACGGAATCTGATGCCACTCATATATCAACCCAAGTAAAAGGGACTGCTGGCTATTTGGACCCAGAATATCTCAGAACTTACCAACTTACAGTGAAGAGCGATGTGTATTCATTTGGTGTATTGCTGATTGAATTAGTCTCTGGGAGACGCCCTATAGAAGCCAAGAAGGAGCTCATGGAACGGGTAACAATAAAATGGGTGAGTTTCACAGTTTCAGATATATGCATCTTACAGCCAAGATGAGTTTTTAAATATAGAACATCAGGAGTCAAAATATCGATCCTTCAAAAGACAAATATGTTTTCTATCGAGTAAATAAATGGGTAGCTTTTGCACTGGCAGGAAAGTTGAAATAAGTTAAGATGAATGCGCTCAAAATATGATCCTCAAAGGATCATTTTATTGACATTCAATGAGTCTAATTAGCAACAACTGAGAAATACCCCTCCTGGCTGCAAAGCATCAACTGCTAGTTCAAATGTGTATTGATTACTCAGGTTTGGCTACTACATGGAACGTTTTGTCACACTCGCACTTAGTTGTTATTATGATACATTTTCAAGGGTCGTTCATTTAATTTCATATTAGCAATCAAGGTTTATCACATCAACAGTTGTCTTCTGGCTGAATCTGTGGTTGTAGGGCTAATATATCACTACTAAGTTCACAAAAATAAATCTGGATATTCCTAAATACTTTGGTTGGGGAGAATAATCCAAAAATGTTTCAGTTCCAGAATTTTGGTATTTATGTGTTCTTTGTTGGTTTCATTTGTTACTTGGCTGTGAATATCTTTAGTTGGTTTTGGTTTATCGTTGTTTGAACTTCATCCCTGTTCCACTTCACCAATAAAACAGGCTATAAAGAAATTCACTGAGGGAAACAGCATACAGATTCTAGACCCAAATCTTCAGTCAGGTATAGCAACTAATTTTGCCTTGGAGAAGATCCTTGAACTTGCTTTGTTGTGCTTGGCTCCAACCAAGAGGAGTCGACCTATCATGCAGGAGTGCGCAAAAATCCTATGGACAATAAGAAAAGAATACTGGGAGTTGTCAGATTCTCACTTCAATCCTGTTTAAAGAATTAATTTTTCATGTATTGTAATATGAGAATCAAGATCAGATTATATAAAAAGTTCTTATGTTCATATAATTTGATTCTGAATTCAGTTGCTAATTGCATTGGATGGTTGAATAGTGGGATAATGTCTATGCCAATTTTGTTTTCCTTGAGCCTCTAGAAGTTTGTTAGTGGAAAAATACGAGCACAGCTTGTCAAACAAACAAAAAAAGGCGGGAGGAATCCATTTAATAGTCAGCATCAAGTCTGCTCCATGTCAGCAAATGCGCCTATGTGGTTCCACCCTAAGCTATCCCAGTCATCTTCCTAAGTCACCAATATTCAGGTTATATTCGAGCTGAGCTGAGTTGCCGACTTGCCGTGCTGATCCGAGTGGCTGATCTATTGATCTGCCGAATTGCCTGAGGACTTGAGAGCACTCAGGGACTTGCGTCCGAGTGCTCATCTCTCGACTACTCGAAAGATGAGGACTTGGGAGGTCGAGCCTGAGCACATGTGGAATTTTATGCAGACTGAGACTTATGGTAATGGGCAGTTATAAAGGGGTGCACCTTTTGGTGAGGTGCCCTTGGAAAAGCGACATCCCTTGCATCTCCTCTCTCCATAAATAAGGGAGGTGATGTTATTCTCCATGGAGTATTAGTATTCTTTTCTATCTCATCTATTTTACTCTATTTTTCCTCTTGGATCTAACTTAAGCATCAAAGGGATTTTACAAGATAACTCTCAATGAGTCCTTTGACACGTGTTATTCCTCAGAGAGTCAACCACGTCACGAAACGAAAGCTTCAAAGTCATCGCTTCGTTGTGGGGGTGGAGGACTAGATTATGTGATAGAGTCCTACACACTTAAAAACTTTTCTTTTCTTTTATAACAAAACAAAAACAAAAATGTAGAAGAAAAACATAGTACGAAATAACTGGGTTGGTTACTTAGTTCACAATCATTGCTACTCCAAGGCCTATAATCTCGTGGATCTAGATAGGCAATATACTAATGCTCTCCTTTCTAAAAATCTTTCGGAGGAGGAGGAAAGCTCGTACAAGATTAGAGGATAGTAACAATTCTACTATACCTATATTAAATGAAGTGCAATAAAAACAAAAATACTGACAACACAAAGATGTAGAATTTATGTCGTTGGGTTGTCAAAGAGCTTTAGCATGTCAGCAACACTTGCACGAGAGCAGTGGAGAGAAAGAGAGATCATTGAGAGAATTGTTGTGCTATGAGCCTCGGATCCCGATGCTCTTTTATAACTTTTATCCGATTGATTGAACACCTGTTGAGTAGACTAAATCCAATCAAATCCCGCTGCTTCACATTTGAATTTAGGGTTTTTGGTCTACTGAACTTCTTATCAATCGATTGAATCTATGTTCTTTCCTTGCTCGCTCTGATTCGTTCAGATCAATCCGTATAATTCGCATAATCTGCTTGATTGGTCGACTGATATAGAATTTTCTTCACTGTTTGATCAAATCACATCCAATCTGTGCTTTCCATATGTGTTCGGTCGACTGATCCTCAGTTGACTGGTCTCCAGAATTTCCTTTACTACTTGATCTGATCACATCCAATCTATGCTTCTATATGTATTTGGTTGACCAATCTTCCTTATTAGTCGACTAAACCATTATTTACTTCCGAGCTTAGATTGACTTCGATTTGTGCTTATCTGCTTTGATCAATTGATCGAACCACATTGTTTAGTCAACCACATGAGACGCTTTGCTTTTCTGGAAAGATATGTAGAGTGGGGTGCAAGAAATTATACCTGAGGGTAGAAGGGAGAGGTTTGAGTTCTACCTGTGACGGTTTTTCTTCCTTCAATTTTGTCGATTTTAGCTTTAGCTCTTCAATCCTTGCTTGCTTAAGAGGAAGGTGTGGCCTTCATTTAGGATATGAGCATACTTTCCAACTTCACTGTCGATGTCTACTGATCCTCTACCAATTAAACACAGCTCTAAATGATCATCTGTGAAACATGTGTGTGTTTCTTCTTTCACTACCTATTGTAACAAATTCACTCTGTAACAAACATTCTCAATAAATGGCTGTTTAATAGCCTTAGATAGATCAAATTCAATTTTATCTTCACTAATTACCAAAGAAAATTTATTATTTTTAACATCAATTATAGCTCTAGTAGTGGTTTAGAAAGATATTCCCAGAATAATGGGAATATAAGAATCCTCATCCATCTCTAGTATAACAAAGTCAACAAGAATAACAAAATTTTCAACCTTAATCGGGACATCCTCTAAAATATTCAATGGGTATCTAATAGAATGATCTGCAAGTTGCAAAGCCATCATTGTAAGTTTCAACTCACCTAAACCTAGTTTCTTGCATATGGAAAGAGGCATGAGACTCACATAACACCAAAATCATAAAAAGTTTTATTAAAGTTAACATTACAAATCGTGCAAGGATTGAAAAACTACCTAGATCTTTGAGTTTTGGAGGTAATTTATTTTGAATCAATGCACTACACTCCTATGTCAAAGCCATGGTTTCATAATCTTCAAGTTTCATTTTGTGTGACAATATATCCTTCAAAGACTTAGAATAAGTAGGCATTTATTGAAAACTTTGGTAAAGGGTATATTTACATAAAGCTTCTTGATCATCTCTAAAAAGTTACTGAATTGCTCATCTAGCTTAGCCTAGCTAACCTTTGAGGAAATGATATGGGTGGTCTATAAGATCTTAACCGAGTCGTGGAATTAGGTTCCTTACCTCTTGCTTCGGATTCTTTTCTGTTCTCCCTCCTTTAGGTGGCATCGAAATAGCTTCAATCTTTTCATGTCCTATATTGATTTCACTCTCCTTGTACACCTTAGGCTCCTCCAAGATCTTGCCACTCCTAAAAATAACAATATTACAATGTTTATTTAGATTTGTCTCCAGTTGACATGGGAATCTACCTGGAGCTCTTGAAGTCGAACTAACAACCTACATAATTTGAGTTTACAACATTATAGTATGGTAGCTAAGTTGTCGACTTTACCTGCTAGCTATTCGATTATCTTCCCGTGGTTTGATGTTGTTGCTTAGACTCCATGATTTGTTGCCTAAACTCTTCATTCTACTTAGAATGAGTTGCAATGAAGTTTTTTTTAGCAAGGTTTCCATGTTGGATTTTTGTGCCTGTTGAAATCTCAGTGGTGGTCACAGCTAGTTGTAGTTGTTGATGACATTCACTTGCTCTAACTATACTTCTTGTGAAGGTGTAACCCCTATTTAGCAATTCACAATTGTATGTCCCGTTGAACCACAAATCTCACAAGAAATATTAGTAACATTCATAGCATTAATATTAAATTGGTCAAACCTTCAAGTTAGAGCATCCATCTTTACTGCAATAAGATCTAAAGCATTCACATCATACTTATCTGTAGTTTTATGGGATTACCTCTTTCATTCACCCATTGATGGTGATTCCATGTAGGTTTCATCTAATATTTTATTCATCAAGGCACTTCCAACAACTGAATCCAATGAAACCTTTGTCGAGTATGTGATTCCATTGTAGAATGTGTTGATAGTCAACCACCTTTATAGTCCATGATGGAGGTATTGTTGTAACAACCTCTTGAATCTATCCCATGCATCAAACAAGGTTTCTCCTTCCCTTTTGTGCAAAGCTTATGATTTGGTTTCTATGATGTATTGTTTTGCTAGGAAGAAAATACTTATCTTCTAGTTGATCCCATGTGGTGATACATCATGGTGAAAGAAAATGCAACCATGCTCTAGCCATGTCACTCAGAAAGAAAGGGAACAATTATAACCTAATAGCATCTATAGAAGCACCATTAAATTTTAGTATTTCATAAAATTCTAAAATACCTCTGAATGCACATTGGATTGTTCGTAGGCGTGCCTCCAAACTACTGTTGTTGAATCAAGGAAATCAATGAAGGTTTTAGTTCAAAGTTGTTAACATTAATTGGAGGTTTCGTGATGCTAGATCTCAGTCCTCTTGCGCTTGGTGCATCATAGTCCTTTAAAGTACTATTCTCGTTTGCAATCATTATTGGTGTTGGTTGTTCTTGATTGGCTTCTAGCTACCCTTGTAGGTTTCTTCTTGCATAATAAGTTCTTTCAATTTTAGGATCTGCATCTAGAACTCCTCTTAGGTCTTTGTGTACAAGAAAAACATGTTCACCTACAAGGGTAAAAATGGAAAGTAGAAGTAAAAAGAAATAAAATCTAGATTAACCAAATTACAAATAAGACAAATATCAACAAAACACAAATCTATGTAACAACGCTAAAAACTTGATGTTGTGTGAAACCAAAAATGCACAGTCATCGTCGAGTAATAAAAACATCATCCTCTGAGACTGTGTTGTTAATTACTAGTTATGTACAAAGTAGGTTATCTAGATGAAATTGATATGAAGGAATAGTTGTAATGAGAAACCAAACAAACTAAAAAAACTAAATAAAAGGATAATTTGGAAATCATATCTTATGATAATTCTAGGATTTCAGTTTGACCACGATGAGCATCAACTATTCAACTATGATTCCCTCTCCTGCGATGTCAGATTACTCTTGAATGTGATTTATCTTAGGGTAATCGATGTTTCCTCTTGAAATACAACGATGTGTTTATCTTGATGCAACTCCTATTCTCATGGTAATTGAATTAAGGTAAACCCATTAAGCTATGTGATAGTCAATGTTAGAATTCAAACATTAAGGTCGTGTATTACAATATAAGCTTGGTAAATTTATAATTGTGTATTACAATAATTGCAGTAAATAAAAAGCTATACCGACAACTAAAAGATGAAGAATCGAAGCTTCGGGTCGTTGGTGTCAAATCGCAGCACGTCAAGGTCGTCTCGTTGGCAGCACGTCGAAGAAGAGAAGCTTGGAATGATATCTTGAAGAAGCTGCTCGAAGTCCCCTTATAAAGGTCATCCAAGGCGCCTCCAAAGCCTCCGAAGGCGCCTCCACTGCTCCGAGTCCACCGTGCAGATAAGCGTTGACCATTCTGCGCTTACCACAGTTTAAGGCGCATTCATCCACCCCGAAGGCGCCTCCAACGTAGCATCCAAGGCGCCTTCGCGCACCATAGAGGCGCCTCCAACGAGTCTGCGCCGCCACGTCACCTAAGCACCCGAGGCGCCTCCAAGCTCCATGGAGGCGTCTTGATACTGTTCATCCGAGGCATAAGTTTATACTTTGGTCCCTGCAAACTATGTTAATCACAGAAATACCCTACAGCACAAAGTTAGCACAAAAACATAATCAAAAATAGAATATTTGACAGTCAATGGACTATTCGGGTCTGACCTCGGATTTTCGACCGGAAATCCTAGGTCGACCCGACGCCTACTGTTCCCTCTACGGGGAACGCGTCCTCACCTACTC
>JBBMJZ010413099.1:15812984-15828288 GCA_037833815.1 Zingiber zerumbet
TAATAAAATTATCACTTCTAATTAATTGAACACTTAAAGAAAAAAACATAGAATTATATATGATTCCTCGATTGTAAATTTTTTTAAGGAGTGGACTAAACAAAACAAATGCTCATTATTGTGATTTGTGATGATTCTAAGAAGCACGTTCATGCGATGACTTTTCAAGTAAGGGCATCTCTAATGTAAGATTTATAAGGGCATCTCCAATGTAAGGTTCATGAGAAGTTTTTAAAATCTAAAAATCTGAATAAACCATTATAAAGGTGAAGTTTGAGGTTTGTAGTTTAAGAGTAGTAGTGAAAATACAAACATGTTTTTTTGTCTCAAATTTCATGCAATATGCATAAAGTCATGCAACTCATGCTATAAATTGACTCATAAAAAAAGCTCATTTAAAACTTTCACCATTAGAGATATTTCAATAAGTTTTTATATTGTTGATGTGACATATTGGGATTTTGAAAAAAGCTCATTTAGAGCTCTAACAATTGGAGATGCCCTAAGAGGTTTGTAAAATCTAAAAAGCTGAATAAAAAGTCTTGAACTATTGTAGAGGTGAGGTTTGAGATTTGTAATTTAAGAGCAGTAGTGAAAACATAAATCTACTCTTTTGTTTTGAATTTGATGCAATATGCATGAAGCCATGCAACTCACACTACGAATTGGATCATAGAAAATTTATTTAGAGCTTTAACCATTGAAGATATTTTAATAATCTTTTATATTATTGATGTGACATATTGATATCTTGAAAAAAAATAATTTAGAGCTCTAACAATGTCCTAAGAATCCATATCTTTTCTTATCATATTTTTTTATATTTATGAAAGACTTATTTCGTTTTTCAAAATATTCTTTTTATTAGAATATAAAAAAATTTCTCCATCCGATGCGCTGCATCACCCCTTTGCTGGACTACTAGCCGCCCAGTTTGCCTGACCAAGGCTGTAGTCGTTATGGAAGGGCCCAAACAGGATTGTCACGTGCGACATTGAATTTATTTTATAAAATTTTAAATATTTTTAATAGGAAAAAATAGTTTTTTGAAAAAAATGTATTTTGATAAATATGTAAATATAATATATTTTTATTTTTTAAAAAAAATATTGAGTTTAACAAAGAAAATAAAGCTCTAAATTGTAATGATTCTGTCTCCGATAACCCGTAGATGTGTTAACCGTGGTTAGGTTTGTCAAATGATTTATCATATATTTAAAGATTAAATTTGAATTATGGTACTGTTTGAATTTTCTTCTAATAAAATAATAATTATAAGAACGTGGGTTATTTAAATGAGCACATGTGAGTACTTTTTCATTTATTTTGAGGTCGGTAGAAAATTTTAATCGATTAAATTGGTTCCGTTTGAATTAATTGATTTAAAAAATTGAATATCTAAATTATTAAAAAAAACAAAAGTAAGAATTATTAGTCTTAGGATTATGGTGTGGTGCGGGCAGGGATTCTCTCGTCCAAAATTTTTAGATTAATCCTGGTCTCTTGCCTATTCATTGGTTGTATGTGTTAGATCCCACCTATTAAATAGGTATGATCTAGTCCATCCAACTAATGAATGGACAGGGTCTCTTCTGGTCTAGAAAATTCTGGACCAGTGGATCTGGTCTTGTATGGTGGTGTGGTTTTTAAAATAATTAAGAACATTTGAATTCTAACTGTGATGTACTTTAGAGATTATTTTTAATGGAACGATAAATTTAAGACGCTAGCTATTAGGATATATTTCGATTTATTCATATAATCAATAAAAAATTTTATAGGATAGAATCAATCATCTGACCAGTGTCTCAATGAAGGTTATCATGCGCGGTGCAACAATTTTTATAATTTTTAAAAATATTTTTAATAGAAAAAATATTTTTTAAAAAAATATGCATGTTTGATAAATATAAAAATATAATATTTTTTTTTAAAAAAATAAAAATTTAGATGCGCCCTTTAAAGTAAAACAATATAATAGAATTAGTGTTGATAGAAATATTTAAGATACGACATATTAAGTCGATGTCTTGATAAAAGACGAGGATAAGAGATTAAAGTGTAGTTGTGAGCGTTTGATTGAAGAAAAAGAGTTTTTTTTAATATTCTAATTTTTATCCATAGATGTAATCTTTTTAATTTTAATTTGTAAAAATATAGTCTTTAATTGATTAGATTTATTAATTATTCTCTTTTTTCCTGAATTTGTACTATAAAAATTACGCTTTTTTTTCAAAAATTTTTGCCGTTATGATCGGACCGTGTACTCAGAAGCCTAAATTTCTCTCCTTGCCTTTTTTTTTTTTTTGGTGCGTGTTTGATTCCTTTCCTTTTGTTGTTCTTCGGAGTTTGCCGTTACGAAGATTATTCTACTTTGATGAGAGAGAGAGAGAGAGAGAGAGAGGAGAAGATGGGTTGAGGATGGCCGAGAAGAGCAGCTGGTGTTATCATCCGAGCTGCTGTTGGATCCAATTCCTACTTACTCCGCGGTATTGTTTTGTTTCTATACCTAAAAATTGATCTTTCTCGCTCTGTTAGCAAAAGGAAGAAATCCAAGAGAAATCCGAATGTTCTAGTGGATCAGTGAGATCTTTCAACAAATTCAAGATTTTTTGACACGGTTTCGATGCAGGTGTTTTGTCTAGTACGTAGTTGCTCTTCTCGTAACTTCGGCTGAACGCTCCTCTCGATTGTGTACTCGATCGGTTTAGATTTTCTGTTTTTCCCTTTCTAATTTATGTGTGCTTCTCCGAATTAATGTGAAATTTTGAAACTTCACTCTCGTATTATCGGAATCTTGTGTTCTTCTGGTATTCAATTCCTCGAATTGTCTTTTTTTCCCCCTTTTTCTGGAATAACTCAGCTGGGTTTAGATGCTCCTTTTTCGCTAAACGCCAATTCTTGTATTGTGTACGTAATCTTCATACTTTTCCTTGGCTTAATAGAAATTTCCTTCTTGGATAATTCAAGAAATCTGTTGTTCTTCACTTCTACAGTTAGATCCTTCTCAAGGTGTTCATTCATGCTAATCTCTTGGTTATGAGATTGATCTCTTTTTTCCTGTCCAGTGCTCGTTTCTGTGGAAAAGGAACGGGCCTCATTCAGTAATCTCCAAAGAATCTCCGAAATTTTCTTTGAGTTTTGTTATTATCAGTTTTAATTTTTGTATCTTTACCTTTACTCTTCTCCAATTCCAATGTCTGAGTATTGTGCAATAGGTAGTTTCCTGCATTGATGAACTATTTGTCTTGTGTACAAGTACGCAAACAACATTCTAATGCTTTTACCTTCCAATTTCTTAGGTGGGTGATACAATCAGAAGATAATCTACAATATCTTTTTTCAGCTTTGTTGGCCTTTTGAAGTGTGTGGTTTCTTGATCACATCTAGCTCTTGCTAGAGCTCAGATTGGTTGCCCAAATTTCAATTGGTGCAACAGCTGTTCTTCCCAATTTTGATAGATATTCTCTCTTCCTTGCTTCGATCGATGGCTACATTAGCAGATGCAGACGAACTACACTTGTACTCATGGTGGGGAAATCAAATCAGTCCAAAAAATTTCAGAGAAGAATGTCATCTTGGATAAGCTTCTTTCTGGTTTTAAGAGAGAAGGTTGCAGCGCTAGGTAGTACACATGAGTCTCTGAAGGGTGAAATTTCCATTTATATAAGTGAGGGTTTCACTTGCCACACAGGTAAAGATTCTTTCAAATCATGTGGAGATGCTTTAGGCAAAGAATTCTTTGTCTGATGCAAGTAAGGAAGTTGAGAGTCTGAGGTCAAAGTTGCTGGCCTGTGAACTTAAAAATGTCTGATGCACATTTCTGTGTCATTGCCATGCACAACAAAAACAGATGGAAATTATTTTTTATTGGAATATAATTACTTGTTTATATTCATCTTCCAAATACTTGATTAACCACCCTCTTTTATTTTATTCCTGTTAGCTTGAAAGCCTAACCATTAACCTGGAAGATTTGGATAGTAGGCATGGAGAAGTTATGGATAAACACTTGAATTTATTAAGAGAGAAGGATCTGATGTTCAGCCAGGTGAAGGGCCTTGAGGATACTTTGAAAATAGAAAAATAACAGCATGAAACTCTCATTCATTCGTGCAAAAATCTGCTATGTACTTCTGAAAATAGATTTCTACCCTGCAAGAGGAAAATCATCATAAAGAGAAACAGCTTCAATGCGAACAACACAATATCATCAATGCTTTGGTAGAAAATTTTATCCTGCAAAACAGCTTGTTTGATTTTAGAGAGTCCAATTTGTTTATTTGCCTTGAAGCTCAAGAACATCTAGAGGCATGCAAAAGTGCAGAAACACTCATTTCAGAGCATAAGCAGGAGATACTCATTCAAACAAAAGAGATAGTGTCCTTGTCTAGTTATAATGAGAAATTAATTCATTGGATCGATCTTATACTGAACGCACTTTCCATAGAGCAAGAGTTCAGGTCTATGGATTAGAGATAATTTTATATGAAATAAATTTTTTTTGTATTCTGTTTCAGAAACAGAGAGTAATAACACACAACTGCATCTTCAGACACAAGTTACTGCTACGCTACTAGGACATGTAGGTATGGATGTCATCAATCTTGGATTGCGGAAATATTCTCTTGAAAAAGAGCTTGAAACAAAAAATGAAAAGTTGTTTTCCTTGGAAAATGAAAATCATGAAATTCAAAGAGTGAAAGCTCTACTGATGACAGACCTGGAAGCAAGTAACCAAAGAGAAGAACACTGAAGAACAAAATCGATGTCCTGAGGACACAGTTAATTGATATGAGAGAAGATTTACACAGAAGAGAGTATGAGATTAACAATTTAATCCAAGAGAAGAAGAGTCTTTCGCTAGACTTTTGCAACTTTAGGCAAAAGCACAATGTTTTAGAAAAGGAACATCTTGAAATTGTTGTTGAAGCCATGAATCTTGATCATCTTTATTTATTATTTGAAAGTCTACATGCTCAGACTCATGGAGTTGAAATCCCTTAATTATGATTTAGAATCTCTTCATATGATTAAGAGTCGTGTCACTGATGAGAATACCAGATTAAATGAGAAAATAAATGCACTTGAGACTGAAAAGATGTTCTTCTCTGACTCTTCTCTATCTGGAAGTACTTGTTTCTGAACTTTTTATCAAGGAAAATGTGGAGGTTCTCCGGATTAAGCTTGATGATATTGAGGGAGAAAAGCAAGGGCTTGCTGAACTCCTTGTGGGATGGTATTATTTCTTTGGAAGAACAAATCATGTCAGTTCGAAAGGCTAAACTATTCAAAAATCAAGCAGAACAGGTATCCATTTCTTACCTGTCCCTAATTTATTTTGAGAGGAAACTGATTTTTTTAACTTTGAATTCCAATATGTTGGACAATCTTCCACATTGAAGATTGCTGGTCGGAGATAGGAGATTTGCTGAAATTGAAATTACAAACTAAAATCAACTTCAAACGACCTGAGCTGAGCAGAAAAGATGAGCTGCTTGGAAGACTTGACCGAGATCGAGATGTTTGAGAGACCGAGATGTCTTGACCGAGATGTCTTGGCCGAGGTGACTGCCAAGATGTCTATCGAGACACGAAAGGAAGATGTCAAGGCTTGCATTTGATGCAGTTTTCTTAAAATAGAGTCGTCTTTCTCTAGCAGTGTTTCAAGGTTACAATGGATATCTATTTCTCAAGATACAATAAGAAAATCACGTCGACAACCAAGTACTAATTATTCGTGGTGAACTGAGTGAGTACCTGAATGCTATAACTAAAAGACTGTCGATCAAAATGGATCGACAAAAGAAGAAAGATGGGAGTTTCTGAAAGAGACTCAAACATCTGACCTTGAAAGAAATGCTTCTGACCTCGAAAGAAATGCTAGAGGATATATAAATATATCCGCAGCTACTGTTCACACAAAACCACCCATCACAAATTTCCAGAATAAAACTTTGCAAGATAAATCGACAAGCATTTTGATCTAGTGCGTAAAACCCCAAGTGAAACATTTTCTGATATGATCATACACCTCGCAAGTTAGTATTTAGAAAAACATAATAAAAATTCAATTAAAATTCAAAAGAAAGTTTCAAACATCAAACTTTAACTTTACAGAAATGCATAAGTGAACTATCTAAAAGAAATCTAGCCAACTACAAACTCGAATCAAATCCTCTCCCAATTACCCCCGAAACCAACATTTTTCTTTACCCAAACATAAACAAAAGGCCATTGGTTGTACACTGCCTGGTACGGGTTTGCTCATCTGTCAAGTCTCAATGTTTTCTCATTACATGTACCATATAGATCTAATGAGTCTAAAGACCCAACAAGTTCAAACAACGATAGAGAGTAATGAATACACATCCACACGCAATTCAATATACTTCAAGGAAAACTAACTTTAATCATTTAACTATAAACTAATGAACATAAACATAAACTTCAACGTCAACCTCACATTTAACTTTTTCATTGAATGTGACACCTTTACCTCAACCTCTGTTCGTTTGGCCAAATTTTTATCATTGTTCAAGGTTTGGTAGTGTTCACTAGTATCCTCTAAGTCGGATTCCACAACTCTCCTTTTCACCTCTGAGTTGATAAGGACTCCAATATCCTCTAAGTCGGACTCCTATTCTCTTTTAAGTTGATAAAAATTCCAGTATCCTCTAAGCCGGACTCCTGATTACTTCTGAGTTGATAAGGATTCTGGTATCCTCTAAGTCGTACTCCTTACCCCTCAATTTGCCACAAATAATTTACATTGACAAAACAAAATAGTTTAGTTTTCATGCATCAAAAGTCGTTGCTAAAAACAAAACGGTTCTCCAGCCTCACCCCAAAGCTCAAATCTTTAATCTCTCAATCCAGGACATTAACTTGCGACACCAGACCCTTCTTTAGCACCGTTAGTTGCTGTCTCCGAAACATATCCAACCCTTCCCATCTCCCTCCACAACCTCTTGACACCACGACAACAAGTCATCCCTCAAACTCACCCTCAACTCCTAGCCAACCCACCGGACCAACGCCGCCACCTCCCCTCCTTGCGCAGCCCTATGCTGCAACCAGCCTCCTTATCGCACAACCCCACACCGCACCCAACGTCCCCCTCGCACAGTCCTGCACTCCAACCACCTCATCTCACCCACCTTCCATCCAACCCTGATTCTATCCCTTTTCCTCGCCTTACCCAAACCTTCTCAGCCCCTCAAAAGCAGCAAAACTTCCCAACAGAAAATTCTAGCATAAAAATTTGCGAGGAAGAAGTCATAGAACTTCATCAAAACCTTTCAATGATTAAAAAACATACCTATTAACAATATCTTTTCCACTATTTCAACAATATGCTCTCAAGGTCACAACCTTCTTTTATAGGAGCTCCATGCCTTTGTTGCATTGAATGACTAAGTAATGGCCATTCATTGCCTCCAGCGGCTCGAACATAGATAATCACCGTTTACAGATTCTCCATTATGCATTGATTAATACATCTGTTACATTTAAGTATAACTAAAAAGATTCAGGTGACAAAATATTAATTCATTCACTTGAGTTTTTATGGAATAAATGGTGCTGATAGATGACTAGGAGAATAAATGAAGAAAAAGGACCTTACTGTGTGGAATTCACATGGTCGTGCCACATGCGCAGAGGAAGAGAAGGCTCCGACTTTGTGGAATCTACACGGTCGTGCCACGAAACAGAGAAGAAGCAAGTCTCGGCCATGTGGAATCCACACGGCCGTGTCGATGAAACAGAGACCAAGCAGACTGTGGCCATGTGGAATCCACACGACCATGCCACCGGATTAGAGCCAAGGTAGCATATAATTGTGTGGATTTACGTAGCCATGGCACGGGTCATGCCTCGCCCGTGCCAGCTCTATATATAGGGAGTTCTTTTCCTTTTTCAAGGGAGGAAGGTCCTCCCCTTTGGGAGATTCAACTTGGATGAGATCTGGACTTTTTCAGCACTTTCTTGGATGATTCGAAGCTGAATTCAGCATCTCCATCAATTTAGAAGCTTGGATTAGATTCGAAGAGCACTCTTTGTATAGGATAAGCCTTTTCCCCTTCTCTTCTTGAGATTTGGTTATTTTTCGCTTAAATCTTGATGTCTTTGGATTCTCTCCTCTTAGTTATGGAGTAGATCTCTAATTCTAAAATTAAGAGAGCAATTATGATGTGAATTAATGTAAAACTCATAGATTTGTCAATTTCCTATCTATATGACATTGCTACGCCTTGTATCTATTTGATCTTATGTGTGTGCCGTATGTTTGAGCTTAATTTGCATGTTTGATTAAATATTTGTGTAGAATTGCTAATCTCATATGGGAATACCCTAGATCGTATTATCGAGGGGTTCTAGAGACAAGGGTATCCCATTTCTGGACATCTAAGACATTACCTCGAAAGGAAAAGCAATCCTCCACAAGCATGTAAGGAATTGGACATAATTATTATTCATATTTCTATGTTATTGAGTGTTAGTTTTTTTTTTTTTTTTTGCTATGTATGACCAAGGTGCCCTAGTGACAAGGGTATCCATTACTGGGCTTCATAAGAATCACTACCATTTAGTAGCATAGAATATTAGGGATGACAATTTCACCTGAACCCGATGGAGAATCCGATATCTGACTCGAATGGAGAAGGGTATGGAGGGACTATCAATACCCGATACCCGAACCGAATACTCAATTAAATAATATATATACATATATTAAAGAAAACTTTCTTTTTCTAAAATCAACTTACTATTTTTGTTGATATTAGGAGGAGACTATATAAATTTTTAATCTATTTTTTTAATTATATATATATATTTTAATAGGAGGTTAATTTTAATATATTTTTATTGAATGATAATAGTTGGATAGAAAGAAGAAAAATTATAACTATAGAAGATATTTGATCCTTTAATGGGTATGGTATACCCATCAGAGATCCTATACCTGATGGGTATGAGGATGGAGGATATAGAATCTGACTTGAACCCGACCCATTATCATCCCTATGAACCATTGCTCTAATACCACTTGTTAGGACCAAAAAAATTTATATATCTCTACAATGATATGATATTGTCCACTTTGAGTCTAAGCCCTTATGAATTCGATTTTGAGCTTTACCCAAAAGATCTCATACCAATGGAGATATTTTTCATCTTTTATACTCATGATCTTTTCTATATATTTTTAATGTGGGACTTTAATTGTATTATCAACAATTACTTTTCCTTACCAAACTCATCAATCTTACCTAGCCTTCCAAGAATTTTCTAATCCTCCAACACACATAGCTCACCTAATTTGCCCAACTAAGCCATGTTTGGTTAGATTGACTTGCTTTGAGACTTCTAATGGTTATTGGCATTTATGCAATCAATTTCTAAAAGCTTATAGTAGAAAATTATTGATATGATCATTCCTGAGTCATTCATGGTTTTGATGTGGTTGGTAAAATGGTAGACAAGAGATTAATATATGATTGTGATATGTGTTATGTCGATGCGGAAGCTTGATTGGAACTATAGGTGCATGTTGGAAAAGTCCAAGTGAGTTGAAACATAACAAGCAATTCATGATTATGCAAAATCCAACAAAAGGAGTTGGCAGAAGTCCAAGTATTAATATTGATAGATGGACTCTGCTCCTAACAAATGGAAGTTCAAGTATTCGTTAGAAGATGAAAAGTCCTAGGAGTGAACTATCGCTAGGTTTGACATTTGACAAAGTTGATATTCGTGTTTGTAGAGGTGATAGATGGATGGCTCAAGAGATTCAGATTGAGCAAGACTCTAAGGGTTGGAGACTTGTCGAGGAGAACTTTAGGGAGGTTACATCATCAAAATAAAAAGATGTGAGATAAGAGATCGAAAGAAAATGTCATTTTAGACATTTGGGTAGTTGTTTTCTAGTTAGCCATGTACTTAATGAGAATACATGTTTTGGGTTGAAGTAGACAAAATAACTTAAGGTTGAGTAGATTTAGTCCATTGAATTATTTTTGAGTTGCTAGAATAGTCGAGTCGACTCTAGGGTCAATTGTCGAAGTGCTCAAGAATAGAAGGTTTTTGTTTTGGCTTGAGTCAACTAAATGGTAGATGAGTCAACCAAAGTTACCTGAGTCAATTATTTGTGTGATTTGAATTTGAATCAACTAGAATGGTCATACGACTTTGTTTATGCAAGAAAGGTTTGTGACTTATGGATTTGAGTAGACTAAAGACACCTAAAGTCGATTGGAACTGTGTTAATGGTGAAAAGTTCATAAATTTATCCAAATGATTCTACTAATGGTGAATGAGTCAATTGAAGACACAATAATCAAAATAAAAGGTTGAAGCTATATCCAATTGGGGCGGCTAGGGGTATTTAAGTCAATTGATGACAATTAGTCAACTAAATGTAGTTTAAGTTAACTAATATGAAACAATCATTGTGAATAAAGTTTCTAGATCATTGTTTCAATTGACCAAGCAAGGGGATTTAAGTTAAGTGATTGTTTGCAAAATGGTGCTATAAATAGGGAGTGAGGTTATTTCGAACAACAACATATACATACTATAACTTATGCCTCCATTCTGTAGGATTGAAAGCGCTAAAAGGAGGGTGAATAGTGCTCGTGGCTAATTTATTCGTTAGAGTAAAACACACAGTGGAAAAATAAAAACAATATTCGAACACCAAGAGTTTTACTTGACTCGGAGCCTGTGGTGGCTCCTACTCCAAGACCCACACTCGTTGAATGTTTACTTTGGACAATCACTATCAATTCAAAATATTACAATTTTAAGTACAGTTAATTAAATGCAGTAAAATATAACAACGACTAAGATCAGTAAACTTGAAACTTCTGGTCGTCGGAGTTGAGTTACAACTTTATCAGATCGTCTTTTGAGCAGCACACGGAAGAAGGATTATGATTTCAAGTGTTGTTTAAGTTGCTGCTCGAACCAGGCTTAAATAGCCTGTTAAGGGTGCCTCCAACCGCATGGAGGGCACCTCCAGCCCAATGAGTCAACGGCGTTGATAAGCTTCACTTCGCTTGCTGCTTATCCGCCTGAGGGTGCCTCTAAGCTCCATGGAGGGTGCCTTCTATCCAGCGTCCAGGGTGCCTCCAAGCTCCATGGAGGGCACCCTCGCGCCTTACTACGAGGCGGTCGACCAAGACACCCGAAACGCCTCCAAGCTCCATGGAGAGTGCCTCGGGACTGTTTATCCGAGACTTTTCTTGTGTAACTCCCTTCCTGCAAAGCATATTAGTCCACAAACAAAGTATACCCTGTAAAACCAAGTTAGCATAATAATATAAGATATACATAAATATTTGACAGTATCCGAACTGTCCGGTTCTGACTTCGGATTTCGCCTCTAAAAACCCTAGGTCGAACCGATGCCTACTACCAGATTGATCATCTATATCAACTGGACTTTTTGCCTAGGGTTAGCACCCCCTAGGACATAGGGTTACCACCCCCTAGGGTTTTCCTCATCCTAGGGTTACCACCCCCTAGGACCTAGGGTTATCACCCCCAAGGGTTTTTCATCTGCCTAACCTCAGTTAGGACTTTTCATCACCTAGGATTACCACCCCCTAGGGCATAGGGTTACCACCCCCTAGGGTTTTCCACCTACCTAAAATCTACTATGAGTTTTACCTAAGAACATTTAGGGCTTTCCTACAAGCTCAATCAATTTTGTTAGATCACAAGACAACTTAACTTTGGACCCTTTGACATAATCAAAACCCATGTTCGATCGTCGGATGCTTCCCGTACCAACAATCTCCTTCTTTTTTATTATGACAACACGGTTCAAAGTTAAGTAAAATATAACAATAAATAAAGGAATTTAAACATGAGCATTATGAGGATGAATACAATAATTTATAAAAAAAAACTCCCTTATGCTCCCCCTTTTATAAAATTATGTTTAAATTCTTAACTTTGACTTTTCTCTCCCCCCTTTACATAAATAAAAAATACTACTAAGTAGAGAGAAATTTGTAAAGATAGAGAAGAAAATTTTATTCTATGTAACATTAAGCTCCCCCTTAAGGGTAACACTTAAAAAAAACTTAGCTAATTTTTAATCGTCTAAAAGTGAGTCGGTTTAAAAACTTAGCTAAACTTAGCTTTTAAAAATAAGTATTTTGAAGCACATTTAGCTAATTTAGCAATGCTTTGAAAATACTTAGCTTTTTCCAAAACATAACTTAGCTAAATTTTAGCTTTGAAAATTACTTAGTTAAAAAAAAACTTGGCTAATCTTAGGTTTTAAAGCTATCTTAGGTTTTTCCAAAATAACTTAGAGAAATTTTCGCTTTGAAAATAATTATATTTTCAAGTACTTAACTTTCAAAGAAGTTGATAAGAACTTAGCTTTAATAAGACTTTGATAAATTTAGTACTTAGTTTTAAAAATAAAGATTTTTTTTTAAACTTAGTTAGAAGTACTCAACTTAAAAAAGATTTTGATAAAAGCTTTAGATTTAAAAATATTTTGATAAAAACTTAACTTTCAAAATATTTTCTTGTAAAAATACTTTAGCAAATACTTAGTTTCTATTTTTTTAAAAAAAAATTATTTTTCTTTTAAAAAAAATTGAACTTCCTTTTTCAAAAAATATTTTGAACTTTTGAAAAGTTTAACTTTGAAAAATAATACTTTAACAAAAATTAAAATTAAAATTTCTTTGCACTCTCCCTTAATTAATGTCAAAACAAAATTTTTTAGGGTCATAGAGTCCAAGCATGTAAATAAAAAAAAATATAAAGGTGTTTATTTATTTTCCTGATTTTCCATCTCACTCATTCTAGGTTATCAAGCATGTTCAGCTTGTGAGTGTGTGTAAGACGGAATTAACTTTATTTTAATTTTAAAAATATTGAAATTGAGATTTAAAATTTAAGTTTGAATTTTCAATAAGTTTGAATTTCAAAATTTTAAAATATGAGTAAACATTTAAAATTTTGAAGATTTTGAAAATATATTAAAAATTAATTAAGTTTGAAATTATAATCTTATATGTTAAATATGATATAATTATCATTTAGAAATAATTAAGATTTTGAAAATCTAGGAATTAATAATTTGAAATTTAATTATGATTTAAAAATTAATAATCAAATAATTAGGATTTTTGAAATTTATTATGGTTTTAAAATTAATTTTGAGATTAATTACAATTAAAATTAATTAAGATTAATTATGAAATTAAGTAAGATTTTGAAATTAATTATGATTATAAATAATATTTTAAAATTAATTAAGTTAACTTAATTGAATTAATTTTAATTAATTTGGGTTTGGTTGACTACTTTAAACCTAGGTCCATCTCACACTTTTCTAGATTTTCAATCAGGAACCTTAATAGTTTTGTGAGATGGTTAATTTTAATTTTCAATTTAAATTCCAATCTAAGGATTGATTTACAATTGAGTTAGACTAAGATTGTAAAATACGACATCCAAAAATAATAATTAAATAATAAGGTTATTTGATAAATAATCTTATTGGATTTTTTGGGAATTTTTAGAAATTTTCTAGAAATTTTTCGGAGGTCGCTGGACGTATTTTAAGGGGATCTATTGTGAGCTATGAGAAAGCCTGTTTAGAATACCTAAAAGTGGGAGTTAATTGAGAAATGTACTTAGGGTTTAATTAATTAAACCTAAGTATATAATATTATTCCTCTCCTCCTCTCCCTCTTATGCGCCGAACACTACCCGACTCATCTCCTCTCCCCCTTTCTTCTTTCTCTCGCCTCTGCCCCACGCCATCGCCGCCGCACACCCTTCCTCTCCCGATTCGCTCCCACTACGCCACCAGATGTTGACGCCGGTCGATCCTCCGTCGGTTGAACAGTTTTATCGAGTTCATCCGGCGATTGTCCCTCTTCTCAAGCCATTGCGTTTGCTCGGCTAGTCGAGGGAGAGGAGACCCGAACCGTGCCCTAGCTACCATCGCCGATGCCAAGTTTCTGTCCTTGTGTCGATGCACCGCCATTTCCTCTTCATCTTCGTCCCTGCTGTGGTCGACTCCGCTTAGTGCCGAGGCCATCGTCAAAGGGTACTGGTGTGTGATCTCTAGCGGTAGAGGCCACAGATCGAGCCGTCGTCTCCCTCTCGCGGGCATTCTTCCTTTCTGAGCCGAGCCCTAGCTGCCCTTTGTGGATGCCGATTGCCTCCTCATCACTGGATTTGGATCAAGGAGATCCACCGCCTCCCTCATCATCAGATCTTGGACCAAGGAGGTCCAACGCCGTCTCCTTCCACCAAAGCAATATCCTACCCTTCTTGGAGCCCTGCCCTAACCTGGATCAGCATCGTATTGCTCTATATCGCTGGTGTCATCTTACCTTTTTCCGTTGCTCATGATCACAGCAATAGCATTCATCCGAGAGGAGTTTATGGAACCAGATTGATTATTGAAGGTAATTAGTTAACCCTAACATCAGATTTGGGTAGTTGATTCACTCATTCATAGTGTTGATTTGGGGTTTATTTGGGGGGCAGTGGTGTTTCTTGGTTCTAGCAGCAGCTCCAACTTTGCTTCCTGCAGCAATTTTCTCCATATCGAATCAATTGTTGGGGGCATCTGGATTGAACAACTTCCACTTTGCTCCAGCTACGGATTCTAGCAGAAGACACTTCTCCACCTTAATTCAGATTTGGGTAAGTTTAGAATTAAATTCATTTCTACATTAGGGTGATTAGTTAGTCGATGATGGGGAGATATGGTCATGCTCAGTTGATAAACTTGAATCGTTTTGGATTTGTAGTGAATTTGGAGTTGTAAGTGGTTGAGGTTTGTTTGATTAGTTAAGTGGTTGGTTGTAGATAATTATATGATCGTTAATCGAGTTCATTGGATTGACATTGTGCTGTGTAGGGATGGATTAGATTATATGATGTAATTTGATTAATGAATGATCTAAATTGATTTAATCAATTGGATGGATTTAACTATGGTTGATATTGGGTTGGACCTTATTTGATCTATAAAGGAGATAATTGAGGTTAATTATTTCGATTGGGGTTTCCACTATTAGTTTGGTTTGGGGTTTAGCTAGATATTGCATATGTGATTAGCTAAATTATACATCGTGTGATTTGCAGGATTTTGAGCCGAGATGAGCGTCTCGACTTGATATCGTTCGACACGATAGACACATAAGGCGGGTACTTCTTGCTTTATCCCTTTAGTGTATATTGATCTTGGTGCATGAGCTATCCTTGTGTAGAAACTGTTTATCTTGACTCCACTCTTGTTTTTCCTGCGGTT
>JBBMJZ010413099.1:15845737-15856736 GCA_037833815.1 Zingiber zerumbet
CTTCCGCAGCACCTCGTCCCTCGGACGCACCGCGTGCCGTCCTTCTCGCTAGCTGCGTCTTCCGCTCGAGTACCTGTACTTCTAAGCTCCTGTACACTTAGACACAAGGTTAGAAAATAACAGAACCTAACTTAACTTGTTGATCACACCAAAACAACCTTGGGGTTCCAACACAAGTTACTTGACAAGTGGAAAGGTCCTAGTGAGTGAGTTAGGTAGTTAAAAAATCTTAGTGAGTGAAACTAGATAGTAGTGAAGTTCTAGTGAATGAAGCTAGACATCTGAAATTCTGATTGGGAATCAATCATGAGATGAGTCTTAGTTGGGAACTAAGCAAGAAAATCTTAGTTGGAAGCTAGGTGAATGAAGTTTAGGTAAAGTAAGTTGGGAGTTGAAGCTTAGTCTAAATGGAGTAAGCTGGGAGTTGAAGCTTGGCAAACGAAGTCAAGGTGGAGTAAGCTGAGAGATGAAGCTTGGTGAATAAGTCCAAGTGGAACCAACTAGGAGTTGTACCTAGGTAACTTAGTCTAGATGAGTCAGCTGGAGGATGAACATCTTGACCCAACGTAAGTGCGAGTAACTTTACATCTTATATCCTACTCATTACCTATAAATAACTACAGGGAAGCAATTCAATAGTTCCAGATGATTAGTAGGAGTCTGGGGTGACTAGCTAGTGATAACTTTCGACGAAGGGATTTCGGAGGGTCCAGGTGACAATATCAATGTCCAGGAGACTAGAGGATATGGGTAAGTCGAGCAACTTCTAGGCAACCGGGAGATGAAGGTAATTGACAATCCAAGTGAGTTTGGTCAAGATTAGATTTGACATTTCTCTAGGCGATTGGAAGGCGCCCAATCTATCAAATAACTGTATTAATGTTATCTTACAAATAGATATTATAGCCACGTCAGCACCAATACAGGCAACTGCGAAGCTCCAGGCGACCGGATATAGGCTATATAAAGAGCTTCGAGCAAAACTTAAAAATCACCAATTCACTCATTTTCTTTATCTATTGTGTTCGTGCTCTAGTGCTCTCTCGCCTTCTATGCTACGACATGTTGCAACCTACACTTCATATCTAATCGGCAACGCCTATAGTAATATTTTTATTTTTGTTGCCAAGTTTATTTTATTGTGCTTAATTTTTAAAGTTTTTTCTGTAAGGGTTTCCCAACTCCATAGGCTTTTTGGAATGGTAAGATTAAAAATAAAAATCATATTTTTATAATTGATGTGCGTGTTTACACTTCTGGTTTGGTTAATCAACTACTTGCATGCATAATTTGCAGCTAAGTTCTTTGCATGCTTGCATTGCTTTGTTATTGAATTTGTTTGTGTAATTTAATTTTTGTTGTGCTACTTTGATTGATTCAATTATTTCTATTACTTTTATTTATAAAATTTGTAACACTATTCACCCTCTCTAGCATCGAGTTCGATCCTATAATTTGGTATTAGAGTGGATTGAGCAAATATTACGCTAGGAAAGCCTGGTTAGGTGAATGTCTAGCCTGGATAAGGCGTACCCTACCTAGTACATCTAGTCAAGTGGAGCTAGAAGAAGCCAACTCATTTCACTCTAAACCAGTTAGACCAAAGACATTGTATTAAAGTTCATTTAGTACTAGATTCTTAAATTAGCTTTGTCTTAGGAAGTTATCATTGTTTTGATCAAGAAGACCCCTATGTCTCACTATTACTTGGAAGCTAATTTCGAAAACCCTTACTTAATTAGCCGAAACCAAAATCTGAATCTAACATAAAACAAACTTTGTGCTTTGTACTGTTTTAAAATTTGACGTCATCTTATCTCAAGTTATATTTGAGTCGTCATGTATTTGTTTTGATACTTGTGTTTCTACTCTCGCCTTAAAGATACTTTGTTTTCCTTCCTTTAATTTTCACTACTTGATCCTTGGAGTCATGTACATTTTCCAATAGATATTATTCTCGAGGCATATACCTAACATCACTAACCTATGTTAGTGGATTAAGTTTTTTTAGGGAGCCCTAGATTTTTATAATTTTTTTATTCCTCTTCATAACATAACCATTAGAAAGTCAATTTATAATCTATCGTTCTCGCTTTTGAAAGTAATTAAGTGTTCTTTTATCTTTTTGAAAGCGTATTAGTTATTATAAGTTTATATGCTATCACGAAATCTAATAAAATTTTTTCTTCATTTCTTGTTATAAAATATTCATAGCTCCCAAGCACCCTACATTTCTTGTTTGAAGAATTTTTTAATATTACGTCATTTAGGTCTTCTACAAATATATATTTGGTATCTTCATTTAATCTTATTTGTGGTACATATATAGTAATTATATTAATATTTTTTTCCTACCGCTATTTTAAGAACTATAATTTTATCTCCCTTCCTAATTATTTTTATTACTTTATTTTTTAATGAACTATGTACAACAATACATACTTCATTTTTTATTTTACTCTATTTTATATATTATAACTTAAAATCTGAGTTCTCTATCATTTTCTCTATACATTTTGTCTATTGTAAATACAAATTTTTTTCTAATTATTATACCTAATATCTTCATTATTTTTTCATGAGTATTTTCACATTCTATGGTTGAAATTTAAGACAATTAGTATTTTTATAATGTTTATTCTTATTTAATTTAGGATGTGAGTGGTCTTGTATAGTCGGACCTTGTAAAAGATTTCTTCCATATACAATATTTATCTTTGTTTAATATTAACTGACAATCTAATATACAACTCTTATTTATTTAGATTTAGGATCGACATATCAGAAAATTCATCATGAGCCGTTAAAAAATATTAATTTCTAATAGATTTTAAGGTCAATTTCTAAACGATATAAAATATCTTATTGAGCATATACGTTTTCCATGTAAAAGACTGTTGTATTAGTGTAAAATATCCCCATGATTTATTTATCTATATCTAGTTATGGGTAAAACGCTATCATCTTTTACTCCAATAATGCTTTTCCAATTAACCTTTAGACTATGATGGCATGATATGAGGTGGGCAATGGAAGTAGGGACAAAATCACCCTTAGGCTAAGATGGACTCTAACCCACCTACTTTTAGTTTAGGGTAAGCGTAATCACCTTTGCGACGAAGATAAGAAGTGGGACAGATTCCATAGGTAACGAAGGTTCAAATTGGATGAATTTCATCCAAGACACATTACATATGGAGAATTTGAAAAATGTATAACATTAGACTGTCCGTTAGGATTCATACTTAGTTCTCAATTTATCTAGACGATTAATTAAAAAACCTTCTATGAAATCAGATAAGTCATCTTAAAATTAATTGGAATACCTTAATTATATATAAAAAATAGTAATAATAATAATAATGCCTTTTCAAAATTAATAATAATAATAATAATAATAATAATAATAATAATAATAATGGTTGAGCACCTTTAACTTAAAAACTCCGTGCATCATGCTATTTAAGCAATACTTTCACAGGATCTCAAGTCCTCCCCTGAATGGAAAGCTAAACGACTCTGATCTTTTATCAGCTCGTGTTTATAATTATTGCCTATTTCGAAATTTCTGACCACCTTTTGTAAATTATATATCCTTGCGCTCGCGCTGCTCAACAATTATATTATTGTGAAAGACCGGCCGCCACAGTGTCAATTTCCTCCGATGGACATGGTTGGCTTGCTCAAATATCTGTACATGTACCGGCACTGGTAGTTAAGCAGCTGAAAAGTTCATGCAAATAGGAGGTTTGACTTTAGCGAGAGCGAGAAATGAGGAGGGAAGAATCCACAGTCCATCCCCGCAGATCAGGCCAGATGCAACCGCAGGCACCATCAAAGCCGCCTTCTTCCCGTCAATCTTATGGCAAGCAACGACTATCAAGCTGCCTACACACATGTCGACGGCGAAGTTGGCTCCCACCAGGAACGGCACCGCCATGGCCATCGGCAAGGGAACCCACCGCCCGTACTTGCCAGGAGACACATCTCTGATCACGTTCGCTGCGACTGCGAAGCCGAAGAAACCATAACAAAGCTGCAAGCAGTGGCGAGGCAACGCCGAGAAGCCCTCCACTCCCAAAATCGCCATGTTTCGGTAGATCAAAGCGTACGGGGCCTTCCAACTGCCCTCCGGATTCCCCACGTCGAAGGCCTTGTAGAAGAGGAAGAAAGTCAGGGGGGCGATGATGCAGCCCATAGCGGTTCCTACGGCCTGGCTCACCAGCATCGACCGCGGCGAGGTCATGGTCAGATGCCCGGTCTTGAAGTCGTGCATTAGATCAGCGGAGATGGAGACGACGGACTTTATGAGGCCGCAGCCCACAAGACCGGCCACCACGCCCGTGTCCTTCCCAGCCCAAGCTGCCAGAATGAAGAGGGAGACCTTGCCGTAGTTGTAGGCCATGTTCATGTCGGTGAGGCCGGCGCCGTAGGCGTTGCAGAAGCCGAGCGCAGGCGCGAGTATGTAGGCGATAACCACGTAATACCACTTCACCTCGCGGAACATGATGGGGATCGCCACGGCAGAGACCAGGGCGAAGATCGCGTAGCCGGTGTAGGCCAACCACACGGGAATGGTCTCTCTGTTGAACACCTCGTTGCGCTGAAGATCGTCCATCACCATGTTCTCCTGATCTGTCATCATCGTATATTTGCTGTACATAGATTTTTACTCGAATCTTTGGTCAATACAATTACGTACCTTGCTTGATCCTGAGCGATGCTCTGGCATGCACGCTTCTTGCAGTGAAAGCTAAAATCTTTAGGAAATTATAGAGCCCGTCTCCAAGGATAAGGGCGATGGAGATGAAGACCTAATTAAATAAGCAGAGAGCAGGTGCATGTTTCAGTAAACAACAAACAAGATTGGCCAAAGGTAGTGATTGGGATTTGGGAGGGCGAGAAAATCAATTCAACAATCACATGCACCTTGTAGCCTTGCAAGCTTCTCATGCTACTCTGCGGTATGCTAGCAGAGAACCAGTCGCCTCTGAGTTCACTTATCAGTGGCCACATTATTCCCCACGACAGTACTGCTCCGAGCATGAGAGAAAGGTTCACAATATGGGAACATATCATGCCAGCTCCCACGTATGTCAGGCTAAAATCGAAGAAAAACCTGCCCGCGATTATAAATGAATAATTAACTAGCTAGGATTTCGAATTAGGTGTGGTACTCTGCAAATTAGTTAAGGAGTCGAGAGATGATTGCGAATTTCTACGTTTGTTTCCAGGCTTTGAGGCCGAAGGTAGGGAACTGTGAGAATCCACAGCCATCACCTCCCGAGTAGAACCATTGGAAGAAGCTCCACAAGAAGCTCAGTGTGAAATATTTTGCAAATCCACGAACCTGCTTCCTGTCGAGAAATGAGATAAATGAATAAAATATATAGCAAAAAAAAGAAACATTGAATTATGACTGGCTAATTGGACTGCAAACGAATAATTGCACACACTTGGCCAACTCGTCTCCTTGAGGCGTGTGGAAACCATTGATGAGGACGGCAGTTGCTGTTCCACTTGGATACGTAAGCTTGTAGTCAATGATCATGATCTGAATTATTTAAAATGTTCAGATCAATAATTAGTATTATCTCAAAAAGGAAAGCCACAATAAAAACTGAATAAGAACCATTATCGTGGCTGATAAATGTGGTGGCCAATTATTGGATTAATGTACAGTCGCCTAAAGTAAAGCTATGGCCATAGAATTTTTGGTCTGCCTTCCAGATTTTCCTGACCTCACGATTTTCACTTAAATATTCCGATTCTAGTTACTTGAGCCGAAGTGTGGATGCGACGTCATCGCGATCACCAGAATGTATTCTCCCTAAAGAAAATTTTCAGAATATATGTAGTTGTATTAAACAGGGAAATTCTACTTTAGCAGCAAAACATTTAGCAGAATCGACAAAGAATTTTCTGCTAGTGTTCCTCAGTTTAATTTAATTTAATTTATTGAAAGGATAAGAGTGAAAAGAAGAGGTAGGAGTGGTGTTAACCTTTCTGAGAGGAACCAAGGCAAGCAATCCAACGAAGCTAACAGTGACAAGAAACCCGGTCATCCAACCGATCCCAGGCTCTTTGTAGCTCCCTGGAACATTGCCCTCTGTATCCACACCTGCTTGCTCGTAGGTCTTCTTGTTCAAACCCAGCAGATACGATCCAAATCCACCTACGCCAACAACTCCACCATCAAATTGAACATTTGACGATAGAGGAAAAAAATTTTATTTGTAAAAACGAAAAAAAAAAAACGCCTCTTTCCCACCTCCGACGGCAATGCTATAACAAGCGACGGCGCAGGTCTGCACCACGGTGTTCTCCTGGCGCGTGAAGGGCGTGGTGAGGACGCCGACTTTGCCCAGCAGCTTGGTCCACGACCGGAGGATGACGAAGGCGAGAAGCGCCGCCGAGACGTTGAGCGTCGGCACCAGCCCCGTTGTGAGGTTAAGCTTCATGACGATCACACTGTACATTGCCCCGATACAGGCGCTCGCCAACAGACCACGCACGGTTATTTGCTTCTGCCATGGCGGGACTCGCTTCCACTCTGCGGCTCCTGTTTCCGGGGCCGCTTCCAATTCCTCACCTTTCTCGATCTCTCCCGTCTCTCTCGCCTCCGCCATGTCCTAATCATCAACGAAAATCTTTAATTACCAATTAAGTCGATCAAAATCTCAACTTTATGCATGTAGATTCTCAGGGAAAAAACAAGTGAAGCTTAATTTGTGCCAACAAAAAGGAAGCCTTTACTTTTCTGCATCGAACGCCAAGGGAAAGTAGAATATTTTGTCATGAGGAGCTAAAGATCTCACCTCGGCGCTTCCGGTAGCCACGAAAAGTTTTGCAACTTTGCAGAAATAAAATTACAGGCTACTTTTCATTATCTTCGATGCTTAATTGTCATCTCCACAGCCCAAATATATACAAACATTTGCGCTCGAATTCAACGGATGGTGCGTGTACTGCAACTAGTACTACTACTACCAAATTAATTGTAGTACAAAGCAAGATATTAGTTTACCTCCCAAATATTATCAGCGACTGCCACACTGAAAACTCAACCATAATGTAACGTTGCTTTTATAGGAGTGGCGCAACGGGTGGACAGTAGTTTGGACTAAAAGGAAGTGCCGAATTCAACCCAATGGTAGAATCTTAAATATCTGTATGGAGTGGTTCGAATTGCATTAAAAGAGGACCAGCCATCCTCGAAAAGCATCCTTTTTTATTAGACTTCCATGCACGCTTTTAGTGTGGTGGTGGTGGGGATGAGATAAGATGGGAAGGGATGGGATGCTTCCCTGGGGCAAAGTCTGGACTGCACCATTGGCCTCTGCTCTTTCCGACTGAGGCGAGTTGACACCTCTTGGTTCTTTTCTTTATTTTTTCTGTGGTTAAGTATCTTTCGTTATCATGTCTCCATCTTGTCTTTTCTCTTTAGCCGCCTGACTATCTTGCCTCTCTTATAGTATTTTTGGCCGTATTAGACTCTTTCCGACTAGCTTATTTCTACAGTCGAGATACACGTCTTTACCAAACTTGAAAATACATATAAACTAGCCCCCGACTTGCATTGGATGAACGAGTTACTTCATCCAATTCTTATGGGATTCATTCTCTTGAAAATTAAATACTTATCTAAAAAATCATTTGGTATATGATTTATCTTTCTTTATTTCACTAAGTAATGGGAGATGAAGAACATTAGGGGGAGTGAATAAATTTTTATTAATATGCCTTGATGGTTTATTAATGTCAAGGACTTTATTTACTATAAGGTATTTTTAGTATTTTAGATATTTTTAGTAATTCTTTTTTGCTTACCTTTTTGAATTCGGTGTCCTTTAAGAATTTTATGATTATGACTCTATTAATAATTGTTCTATTATAATATTTTTTTTTCCTTTTTTAGGAGTGGGATCCATATGTTATTTTTTTTTATTTCTTAGAATATATATTCTATATAAACATATATTTAATTGTCTAAAGAATTATCTTAGATTATTAAATAAAATTTTCTTTTGTTAAAAATAAAAAATAGAGGACAGTTATTTTCTCTACTTACCTTCTCTTTAATTCTCCTTCTCGTCAGCGCATAGGATGATTATTATCATATCTAGCATCAATTGGTATCAGGGCTTTCTTAAAAAATATTGAACTAGGTAATATCGAACTTGGGGCGACTGACTTGACCTCACAAAAGTTTTCTACTAGCCACTAGGGTAAATCGAGAAGCGATTACGACAAATATCCCAAAAGCCTAGCATCTCGTGGGTGCGCTCGATATCAGATCTCTCCTATGGTGGCAAAAGAAGATTTACTCACCTCTAGCGCCTCCGCCAGTTCGTCCCCAGGCAACACGGAAGAAGTAAATCATGAGTGACTACTAGTCTTGAGTAGTGAAATAGCTCATGAGGAAGGGCAGACACTCGACTACTAGTCGAGGATTTGACCCCTATACGTTATGGTGACAATACCACCATGCGCTAGCCAAGTGTCTATCCCGAGGGAAGATCCATGGATGATCGTCGTGGTTGTTATCGATGTCGTGACAGACAGGTTTCGGTTGAGGAAGTTTCACACCATGGTTATATTGTTGGAACCCCAGCGGTCCAACACATATCACCTAAGACGAGATTAAGAATTTATAGAGGTAAGTCATAGAGATTTAACCTAGTGTACAACAATGCGAGACCTTGAAGATAGTGAGGTACATGGTAGAGGTCGTGATAAGTAGATTCCGACTGAGAAATCCCCACACTGCGATCGTAGTGCCCCAGATCTTAAAGGTTATAAGTTTTCGTATCCTACTTTTAGTTCAACTTTTAAAAATCCATATCACAGTGTGCTCAATTACAAGAAAACAATGGTCGAGAGGAACAGTATGGAGATATCATATTTCTAGTTGATCTTCCCGAGTTTTTTAGTATGTCACAAACTGAGGAATTTATTAATTGACTTAACGAAGTAGAGAGGATTTTTTATTATAAAAAAGTACTCATCAGATGAAAGTAAAATTAGTTACCTTCAAACTTAAAGGTCTAGCATTGATATGATAGGAACACTTGTGACACTTACAAGACCAACAAGGCAAGACTAAGATAAAGAATTGGGAAAAGATAAAAAAGATGAAAAGCTATTTTTTTTTTCTTTTCGGTTATACTCAAACTTTCTTCCAAGAACGATTAAGTTTTGCCACGAAAGACGATAACTTCGATGCCCAAGATGATCTAGACATATTTGAAGATGATTTAGAGGAATTTGACCCATAAGAAATTGAAGATGAAACTCGATCTTAAATTGAAGATGAGACTAGGTGATTAGTGAGGCGATGTATGACGATGATGAAGTCATTCTTGTGAATCAGACATTTGACCATACACTTCCACAACTTGAGAAGAGAGCAACATCTGGAAAGTAAACTAGAAGAGCATGGTCTATTGGCTAGTGGGTTTGTTCAAAAGATTGCAGATCTTGTTGTTTGCAATATGGGTGGTCTAGTTGATGATGCTAATGATGTACAAAGAAGATGGACGCTCAAGAGCTGTGAATTGCGAAATCTTTGAGCGCTATTGTTCTTCCTATTGGCTCACTTAATATTGGATTATCTCATCATAGAGCCTTGCTCTCTTTAAGGTTCTAACTGATTGGATAAACTTGCCCTATAAACTAGTAAAGGCTAGTTGCGTCCTCTTGGGGCGATGCGGTGGTTGAGGCACGAGGTATTGGCACATGAGATCTTGGGATTAAAACTCGACGCGTCCGAACATGCCCTCCCCCATACCTTGGCTACTTGCACTAATGGCTAGTAGCTACCTGTGATTTACCTTTTTTATGTTGGCCTAGAGACGGATTGGTGGGGGCGCTTGGACGAGCGAATTACATTTTTGTCATATTATAAAGGCTAGTTGCTATATGAAGGAGCTATAGACTTCATTAAAGTTAATTATGTAAGTAAATAAATTCTGATTTTATGGCAGCTCCTCTATCGCATGAGATGATGGACTTGAGTTGCTTGCTGAGGCTCAATGTGACGAGGAGGTGGATGTCTTCTGTGGTCACTGAATCAGGGATCGCATGTATGCTGAGCGTGACACACAAGGGGGTTGTGCCTGCAAGGGATCTTGCATTCCTGAGCATGCATCGGGTTTACCAAGGGTGCTCAGGTGTCGGGAAGGGAACCTATGCCAGCCAACTCTCTCGGCTCCTTGTTGTGCCGCACATCGCCACCGGTGATCTTGTTCAGGACGAGCTTACCTCGCCAGACCCTCTTTCGAAACAACTTGCAGAAATTATGAATCGAGGACACTTAGTGTCTGATGAGATTATCACCAATCTAGTATCCAAATGTCTAGAAGATGGAGGAAATAAAGGTAAATCAAGATTTATTCTTGATAGTTTTTCCATGAACTACATCGAATAGCAGGCCCCTCACTTTGTTGATTGATACCAGATGATCTTTCTCCAGAGTTACTACCTAACATCATTCTGAATTTGAGAATGAGTTCTTTTTAACTCGAGATGACTGATGCAAAAGGATTTTAAGAATTTTTTTTATTATTTTTGATATTTAAGATAATTTTGGTAATTTCTATCTTTTATCTTTTTAAATTGTGAGTCCGTTTAAGGATTTTAGGATTGTGCGTCTATTAATAATTGTTTCCTTTCTGATATGTTTTTTTTCCTTTGTTTACTGGTTAAGAATTGTGGTGTATATATTATTCTTTCCTTTATTTTTTGTGTTTTAGATTTAGAACATATATAAATATTATTTGGCTTTATGAGGAATTATCTTTGGTTATTAAATTTTTTTTTTTTTGAAAAATCTGATTTTCCTTTTTCTCCTCAATTTCCCTTTATTGTAAGCTAGCAGAATAATTGTTATCTTGTCCGTTGTCATATATATATATATATACAAGTTTGATACCCTACATACCCACTATAGGCAAACTAAGTACGCGGGGTACTCAGGAGTGGACTCAGTTGCCCATGG
>JBBMJZ010413099.1:15880039-15892898 GCA_037833815.1 Zingiber zerumbet
GGATATCTCACTAGTGAAAGCAAAGCACCTACAAAAATAGGTCACGTAGGATGCAAAGAATTCCATGGTAATAGCTTAGTTGGTCAATTCTATGGAGGAAGACATTAGTGTCAACTTGTGTTACCCTACTACCAAAGAGCTTTGGGATAATATTTGCTAGATATATTCTGATCTTGGCAACCAGTCATAAGTTGAGTTACAGTTGCATCTTGGAGAGATTCGGCAAGGGGGAGATAGTGTGATGATATACTTCAATATCCTGAAAGGCCTATGGCAGGACTTGGATCTGTTTATCGATAATTATGAATGGAAAAGTACTAAAGATAACATTCATCATCGAAAGATGGTGGAGAATAACAGGATTTATAAATTTTTAGCAAGATTGAATATTGAATTTCATGAAGGGGTAGAATAATTGGAAGACAACCCCTTCCATCCATTGGAGAGGTATTTTCTGAAATATGATGCGAGGAAAGTCGTTAGAATGTCATGCTCGGCAAAAAGGGGACTGGTGGATCCCTTGAAAGCTCGGCATTGACTGTTGCTGATGCTAACGCTACTCGGTCAAGCGATAATCAGCGGAAAACTAAAGGAAAACCTCGAGTTTGGTGTGATTAATGTAATAAACCACACCATACTCGAGATACTTGCTGGAAACTTCATGGGAAACCAGGAAATTTGAAGGGAAGCAAACTTGGTGACAAAAATAGCTCTGGGACTCCTTTAGCAAATGAAGTCGAGGTCAATTTCTTCATCAAAGAGTGGGTGGATCAACTCTTGAAGCTGCTTAAATCTAATCCGGCATCTAATAATATTTCCAAAACCCTATCTAGCACCTTCAATTCCACACCTTGGATCATTAACTCAGGTGCATCAAATCATATGAAAAATCTGTCCCATTTATTTGAACCTTATTTTCCTTACTCTGGCCATAGAAAAGTTAGAATTGCAGATGGGAGTTTTTCACCTATTGCAGGGACAGGTTCAGTCAAAATTTTAGAAAAAATTGAACAGAATTCGATCCTTCATGTTCCTAAACTTTCTTTCAATCTTTTATTTGTTAGTAAGTTATCAAAAGATTCTAATTGTCGTGTTGTATTCTTTGACTTCCACTGTGAATTTATGGACCAGAATTCTAGGATGATGATTGACAGTGCTAGGATGTTAGAAGGCCTCTACTATTTCGATGACAATTCTTCTTGCAATAAACAAGCTCATGGCTTAAGTGGTAGTTCTAATTCTACCTCTGTGAAAAAATTATGCTTTAGCATCATAGACTAGGACGTCTTAGGCTGCGTTTGGTTTACTCGTTTTTCATTTTCATTTTCTGAAAAATGCGTGTTTTTTAGAAAATAGAAAATGACTTTTAGATATTCTCTATTTTTCTAGAAAATGCTATCTATTTTTTTTTTAGAAAACAGACATGGAAAATGCAAACCAAACACTATTTTTCAGAAATGCGCATTTTTCAGAAAGTGAAAATGGAAAACACGCAAACCAAACACATCCTTAGTTTTTCGCATTTAAAACATTTGTTTCTAAATTTTTTTAAGAAGTTGGATTGTAATTTCTTTAATTGTGATGTTTGTCATTTATCAAAAAGTCATCGAGTTTCATATAAGTCAGCCTTATCGTGTATCAAGACCATTTTATTTGATTCACAGTGATGTTTGGGGTCCCTCAAAAATTACTACTTCAACTGGAAAAAAAAACGGTTTGTCACTTTTATTAACGATCATACTCGACTTTGTTGGATTTATTTGATGAGTGAAAAATTTGAAGTTGACAAACTATTCAAAGATTTCCACACTATGGTTGAAAATCAGAACCAAAAGAAGCATTCTTCGAACTGATAATGGTACTGAATACTTTAACGAATGTTTGGGGGCCTTTTTAAAAGAGAAAGGCATTGAACACCAATCCACTTGTCGTGTTACTCCTTAACAAAATGGACTTGTTAAAAGAAAAACCGATATTTACTTGAAGTTGCCTGAGCAATAATGTTTTCTATGCACGTTCCAAAGTATTTATAGAGGATGTGTTCTAAGAATAAGTTCTCTGGTTAATAGGATGCCAACACGTATCTTAAATTATATAATACCTTTGCCGAGTCTGAAAATATTTTTCTTGAAAATAGAATCATTTCTGATTTTCCATTAAAGGTATTTGGTTGTACCATTTTTGTCCATATACCAAATCACTTGCGTTCAAAGCTTGCTCCTAGGGCTGAAAAGTGCATTTTTCTTGGCTATGCTCCTAATAAAAAAGGATACAAATGTTTGAATCCAAAGACAAAAAAAGTTTTAGTTAGTATGAATGTCATTTTGTTGGGAAAAAGAATCCTTCTTTAAACAAAATGATCTTCCGGGGGAGATAGAAAAGAGTGAAGATCAATTTTGGCACACATCTGTACCTATGCCAAATGTCTTTTTTCCGGAATTTAACCAAAATTTTGAAACAAACCAAGAGAAACGAGTTTTAACTAATGAGAATAAAGAAAACCGTAGTTTATTGGTGTCAAGTGTAGATGATTTATAGACAGGGGGAGAAATACTTCTAAAGATTCCTAATCCTCTGCATGAGTGTTGTGTTTTTAGTAGGAAACATTTTCATCAAAAGGGTGAGGATCATACAACTATCCCTCTGCAAGTTTAATCATCACTTTCGGAGTTGGGTCAATTGGACACTCAAAATTCTATAGGTAATTCTCTTATTCCAGCAACCATGTTTCATGTTGACAATAATATACCTATTGCCATTAGGAACGATGTTGGAACCTGTACTAATCATTCTATTGCCAAATATTTATCAAATCATAAGCTTTCCAACAATTATAGGGCCTTTGTCTCAAATATTGCTCACCTGTTTGTGCCAAGAAACATTCCAGAAGCTCTAGATCACCCGATTGGAAGTTAGCAGTTCTAGAAGGGATGAATACTCTTCGGAGAAATGACACTTGGGAGGTTGATGACAAGTTAGAAAGAAAATAGTGAGCTGCAAATGGGTGTTTACCATTAAGTGAAAAGTTGATGGTAGTATAGAAAGGTACAAAGCTAGACTTGTAGCTAAGAGATTTACATAGACACATGGAATCAACTATCAAGGAACTTTTGCGCAAGTTGCAAAAATAAATTCAATTCGAGTTTTTATCTCTCTGGTAGTACATTTTGATTGACCTTTACACAAATTAGATATAAAGAATGTCTTCCTAAATGGAGACTTAGAAGAGTAAGTGTTTATGGAGTTGCCATCGGGATTCAAGGAAAAATATGGCGGAAATAAAATATATTGCTTAAAAAAATCTCTTTATGGACTTAAGCAGTCACCAAGAGCTTGGTTTGAGCGATTTAGGAAGGCTATTAAAAGTCAGGGGTATTGCCAAAGTGAAGTGGATCACACCATGTTTTGCAGACGCTCTAAAGGAGGGAAAATTACCACCCTAATCGTCTACGTGGAATCGTTGATAACATAATTTTAACCGGAGATGATCATGTTAAACTTAAAAGATTGAAAGAAGTGATTGCTAATGTATTCGAGATCAAGGAACTAGGAGTATTGAATACTTCCTTGGTATGGAGTTCACACGATCCAAAGAGGGTATATTTGTTACACAAAGGAAATATGTTCTAGACCTTCTCAAGGAAGCCAAACCTGAAGAAGTTTGTAGAAGAGATCAGTACCAACGGTAGTTGGGAGGCTTATCTACCTTTTCACATACTCACCCCTAATATAGCTTTTGCAGTTAGCATTGTAAGTCAATTTATGCACTCTCTAGGTCCAACACACTTCGATGCAGTTTTAGAATTTTAAGGTATTTGAAGGGAACTCCAAGAGAAGGTCTATTGTTTAGAAAACATGGACCTCTTCGAGTCGAATCTTGCACCGATCCAGATTGGGCCGGAAGTGCCACTGATAGAAGATCAACTTTCGGCTATTGTATATTTGTTGGGGGTAATTTGGTTACATGGCATAGCAAGAAGCAACTTGTGGTGGCTAGAAGTAATGTCGAGGCTGAGTTTCGAGCTCTTGCTCTTGGTGTTTGTGAGACAATATGGATCAAGAGATTATTGGAAGAATTGGGAGTCTCATATTCATTGCCTATGAAACTATACTGTGACAATAAGCAACCATCTCCATTGTACACAATCCAGTTCTTCATGATAGAATGAAGCATGTTGAGATTGATAAGCACTTCATCAAGGAAAAACTGGATAATGGTCTGATTTGTATGCCCTACATTCCAACTACCGAACAGGTTGTAGATATACTTACTAAATGATTGTCATCGAATATTTGATTGGCAAGCTGACTATGGAAGATATCTTTAAACTAGCTTGAGGGGGAGTTTGGAAAGTGTTGAAAATAAAATCAATTATTCAAGATATTGACATGATCTTAGGAATATTCAAGCTGTACATATTTGTAGCTTTTAGGAAAGTTAATTAATTGTAATTAGCTATTTCCTGTTTTAGTTCCTTTGTATATCTTTATATACAGGGCATGTAACCTAATTTGAGAATATATAAAAAGATACAACAATCTTTTCTTATATATTAGTTAAATATGCAACAAACCTAAACCCTTTACCTAACTTATAAAAACACTTATCTGCAAACTGTAGTAGGAGACGAAAGCTTCAATAGGTTCGCCAATGTGTTTATGGTTAAAAACGCTAAGAAACATTTTTAGAGGATTGCATAAAGAGTTCATATATTCCTGAGCATGGTTCGTATATGTCTGAGCATAGAATTTGACATGTTAAGAACATATCTGCAACTATCTAGATTGCTAAGTTTCACACTAAAACTAAATTACTACAAACGGTTTGAAATTGTGTCACGGACCAAAGTAAAAGGTTTAGCAGTTTTATACCTCTTTATGTGCTTTTCCATCTTTTGGTACATTGGTTCTTTTACATATTCTTTAGCATATTCTTGATTCTTTAGCATATTCTTTTCTGAGGGTTTATTATATAAAAATCAATTTTCAACTCTAGTCTCCTAGTGACTTTCTTAGGATTCTCCATGATCTGATCCAATATCAAGGGATGTGATGACTCAGTAAATTAACCACGACCAAGTACTTTCGGCCGGCTAGATACTAGTCGGTCTACTTTCTTCGGTCGGCTTTGCTCAGTAGGTCTAGAGGTTGGTTCAGGTTGGTATGTCGGCTCTACTTGGGATGACTTCTCAGGAGGTCTGTTGTTTGGGTGGAGGTAGGTTAAGAACCGAATGAAGATCTTCGTCTCTGGCAACCAATAAATGACATAGACAGAGAGTTAGGAGGGTGGCCTAGTCAAAGGCTCGACAATTTCCCTCTAACGCTCAAGTCAGGCATTGGAGAAAAATAGAGAAAACGAAAGGCGAAAATGAAAGTAAAGAGATTAGAGAATAATGAAACTTATTTTTGATGTTGCAACCGGTTACCTTTAAATAGAAAGTGAAAGTATGACTTGGTTCCCAAAGGACACTCCTCTTTCCTCGACTGAGAGGGTACACCTCTTCTGAGGACACACCTCTTGATGATCGACACTGTAATAACTATCGTGTCGAATTAGAGTTCCAAATAGAGGTGAACCAAACCTAGATAGTCTTTGACTTGAGGTCTCCTAACAAGGGCCAACTTGACCCGAACTCAGTTTGATCGGACCCGAGCTCGACTTAACTTGACCTGAGCTCATCTTGACTTTGACTTCCAGCTCATCTTAACGTTTGACTTGACTATGCCACGTGGTGTTGACTTCCTCCACCATATCACTCCATTTATTGATTAGGTTCAAGTTACAACTGCAAATATAGGTACTGTAACAATGAAGTAGATGAGTTTAGCTAATAAACAGTGATATTGAGTATTGTCTTCAGATTCAGGAAGGTTAAGGAATCTAAAGAGTAATAGTTGGTTTTGCACTTTGTTACTTGGACTTAGACAATGCCATTATGATACTTGTGCGGACACACAATATGGGTGCGGAAATGAAAAACGAGTCCTAATTGCTGGAATTGTCTGCAAAAGCCAGAGGAAGCAGAAAGAGGCAAAGGAAGTATAGCTACTTGTTTGTGAGTGAAGGAAGTTCAATGGTGTTGCGTGTCGGGAGGGAGGGGAGCTCGACATATGGAGGTGTCCTTGTCGTGTCTCTAGAAAGGGAGAGGAAAGAGATCACATAGTTGCTCGAGTTGAGGGAAATGATGTGGGAAAATTTCACAAATCCTTCAAAACCTTTAGGTGCTTTTGAAATGCCCCCTATACATTATAGACTACAAAGTTTATAGACTACTTGGCTACTAGGTTGTGACTCGCTGCAAATGGTGTGGGTGGGTGTTGGTAGAGATAGAGGGGACATTAGTGTTGGCATCAATGAATGCAAGGGAGAGAGGGACATGGGGCAAGTGGCAGATGCTAGTGGATCCAAGTGAAGTTTGACTTTTAAATTAAAAGGTTGTAATATAAGTATATTTTTAAGGTAAAATGAAAATGTGAAAATTCTAAAGGGCAAGTCAAAATTTGTAATAAATTCAATGACGTAATGTGAAATTTTAAAGGATAAGTAGAAAATTTTGATAATTAGAAAAGATTAAATTATAAAATAATAAAGGAAGACAAATTATAAAATTGCTAAATTTTTAAAATTACAAAAAATAGATGCATTGTGAAATTACAGACATGTGCCAGATAAAAATGAGCATTAATTTTATAAAAAAGTTAAGTTGTAAAAGTTTGAACAAAATTGGACTAAATTGCAAATTAATAAATTCTTGAAAAAAATTAAATTGTAAAATTGAGAAAAAGAAAGACCAAATTGTGAAGCTTCTAGCCATGTGCTAGATGAAGAAGAGTATGAATATAGGCAATACTATGAAGTACTAATTAAATTATAAAAATGGAAAAGGACTAAATTTTAAATAGAAGAGGACAGATGACAAGTGCAATGCCATGTGTCAAATAAGGATAAGGAGGTGCTCGAGTCCTTGAAGGCGAGTAGTCAATTTTGGAAAGAAAAGGTTAAATTATAAAATTGAAAAGGATTAAATTATAAAAGTCACTTCTTCATTCGTCTCTTTTGCCTTTAACAGTGGAAATTGTTGTTTTTGTTTTGCCTATGACACATTTGGTTATCTTGATAAATGATTGGTTTCTGCACCTCATAAAAGAACCAAACTCTATTGGGCTTACTAGAATTTTCTTAAAGTTTTTATTTTACATATAATTTTTTGTTGCAAGTTGGTCTGACCATTCATCTTATAGTTTCTCAGATCTTCTACTTGGATTATTGTTGAAATCTTTAGTTGTTTAAATTGGTAAAATAATCTTACAGGAAATCAAATTGGATGAACTTGTTACACATGATATACCATTTGAAAGAATTAATGATGCATTCGACCTAATGAGAGAAGGAAGTTGCTTGCGATGTGTGATTCATATGCAAAAGGAATTATAGGTATGGAAGTCTGGAGGCAAACAGCAAGTCACTTGTACCAATTGATTTAAATTTGACATCATGCCAATGTTTACCTTCTACGGAGCTGATTGTGTATGTTTAATCATTTAAGATATGTTGATACAAGTTTCAAGTCTTATTTTTCAAATTATGCAAATTCATTTTTTTCTATCAATTTATGTTACTCCTAGTGAATTTAAATAGCTTCCTCTGAAAAGTCATAGACAATGTATGTTTATAGGAAATTTTATCTTACCATCCTTCATACAGAAATCCTTTTGGACTATTTTTATGTAGATTCTGGGATGTTAAATCAGTACTGGATAAAAGAGTAATGAAATCTGCATTTTAATTCCATTTGAGTAGTTTCTAGTGTTCGACTTTACATATGTCCTGTGGATTTCAATTGGAGTAGCTTCCAATGCTCTTTCATTATTTTGTATCCATATCTTCAAGTCTCTGCACTAAAATAGATAAATTAGTGGCATACATTCATCATCATGCAATCTTCAATCCTCTCCATAATTAAACATACAATCATCATTCGGATCTAACCATCTGGGAGGCCTTGTTTGTAGATTTAACATTCCTAGTTTTGATAAAGAATTGCAAATTTCTGGGCTTTTGCAGTACCCGCCACTCGGTGACCAAAAAAGATTGCAACAATTTTGGATTCTATAATTTGAACCTGCTTTCAGTAGAGTTTCTTGTGAGTTCTATTTGGGTTTTGTCATTTTCCCTGTTGGAATATTCAAAGAGTGATTTAGTAAATCACTTTAATTTTTAAAAAATTAATTTTCCCTGTTGGCATATTCAAAGAGTGGTTCAGTAAATCACATTATTTTTTTAAAAATATTTTAAATATAGAATATTAATTTATTTTTTATTTTTTAAAAAAAAATATTTTTTTTCTTTATTATTTTTTTGTTTTTGGTTGTTGAAATATTATAAATATTATAGCATGAACGTTCGATTAGTTTTTTTTTCTTCTGTAATCAGTTTCATAAATGTGGAACCGTCACATCAGCGGCCCCCTTAGAGCCGGTCCCACGAATATGGAGGGAGGTAAATGCAGGTACACAGGTAGAAAGTGCATGGCGGAAACGTTAACCCCAGGCAGTGACACCCCGAGGATCGATCCCTGGACCTTTCAGCCATGAAACCATGCACCCCCCATATGTGCTACGCCCTGGGGCCTTCTGTGATCAGTTTCATGGTATTAGAGCTATTTGCTCAAAACTCTTTCTTTTTATAGTGTTGTTCTTAGAATAATGAGTTTTGAGGCTATAGCTTGTATGAGGATGTTTGTTCATCTAGCATATCCAAATCAGTTTGTGCAATCCTTTGGAAAAGGATCATTGCTGTAGATCACAAGTCACAATATATCTGGTTGGTGATTAAAGGAAGGAAAAAACTTGGTTACATCATTAGTGAGGTTCAATATCCAAATACAAAGGACTTAATTTATCTCAATTGAGAATTTCATAAATCATGTATCATGACATAGCTAATTAACTCAATGGCATATTAATTGTATGTATTTGTTCCTTTGAACTGCCAAAGGAATCTGAGATGCCATCAAGAAGAATTATTCAAATCCCAAAAATGTCTCAACACTTTTTGAGATAAAGAATAAATTCAAGGATATCTAACAAGGTAGTTTGGATATCATTAAATATTATAGCATTGTAGACACTTTGATAGGAGTTGGATATGCATTATGAAGCATATTGGAGTGATTTAGAAGACCACATCAAGTTTAAGAGACAAAAAGAAGTTTCTAACTAATCTTTACATGGAACTTGATACATGAAGTTTAAGAGACACGTATGAGTTTCTAACTTTTCTCGACATGGAACTTGACAAGGTTCATGGATAGATTCTAAGCCGAAGACTTCTTCCCTCAATTGGTAAAGCCTTTGCAGAAGTATGACACGAAATAAGAAGACGTCCAGTTATGCTTGGGGTTAAAAAGGACTCTCACGAAATCTTTTGAAATGAGAGACTTTAGACAACAATGCGTCTGTCACAAAAAATAGTGCTAGCCCACCGATTGGAGATCTGAAATAGAATTTGCGTTCACGGTGGTCTCGCTGCAATAAATTGGTCATAGCTGAAAAAGATGTTGGTATCTCTACGAGAAGACCTATATATGTAAGTGTTGATGTAATCAACTTTTATGATTTTAATATTTAACAATATATCTATGTTTGTTCAAGTTTGACCCAGAGTTATCTAAACATGACCTGATATTTGGAAGTAAGTTAAGTCTAGTCAGGTTAAAAGTTGACTAGATGACTAATAATGATAAAATCTAGTCAAGTCTAATGTTGACTGGATGATTAGCAAAAGAAAGTCCTAGCAAGATGTTAAATAAGGAAAGTTCAGGTGGTCAAGAATGATTTGATGTCTGACAAGTGACAAGTCCAAGCGGATTTGAAGGACGGGAGGCAAAGTCCTAGAGGAGTGAACCTTATGTGGCGAGATCCTAGGAGTAGACCTTAGGTGGTAAAGTCTTAGAAGAAGTCCAAGCAAGAAGCTTAGTAGGTCGGGTAGACTTATGGGGTTAGGCTGGATCCCTAGGTGGTAAATGTTGAATTATGTACAAAAATTAAACATGAAAACACAGCGGAAATGAAAAAGGAACCCACTAGAGATCCATGCAAGTTCTAATTACATAATTAATTTTGTAAAAATATTACCTCTTGATAAGTAAAACTCTTTTGCATATTTGGAGAGTCTAGTCAATCTTAGCACGATTCACACGAGAACAACCGCCACTCATCTCATGAGTACAATTGGAGTCTCTCGATGTCGTGCAAGTAGTGTTATATATATATATATAGATTAAACCCCAACCATTAGACTTATTTTATCAGATAAAATGTGGCCAAGTAATCGTCTAATAATGTGGCCAAGTCTTATCTACTAAAACATTATCTAATAACGTGAGCTTTATTTGATTTGAACTTATTTGAAAAACCTAAACAAATATTAGATTAACTATTAATGTAATAAGTTTAAGATCCAATTAGATTAATCTAGTAAACCAATAAGATCCAATTGGATTAACTTATGTTTTTTTTTCTAATATGGGACTTTGATTGTATTTCCAACAATCCTTCTCTCAAACAGAAGGACCACCATCAATCTAACAAGTTTAAGATTCAAAACTAATTTCAGACTTAAAACTTATACCCATTTTATTTTAGTCGTACTAAAATAAAACAAACTCTAAATTGATGTGCTCTTTGTATATGACCTAATAGGTTCTTGTAACGTTGATAGTAACTCTAAATTTATATTTTAAAGACACAAACAATGAGTGACATCTAGCAATATATCATTGTTACCCAATTGACGAGAATATTGTAGATTTGACCTAATCTATTTATGATTATTTTATTGTATAACTTAGTCCTTTTGTCTATGATATCTAGATTGATTTACAAGATATAGATCGTATCATCCTCTCATCAATTTATATATTTCTTGATCTTTAAGTAAACTTAACCAAATAAATTCAATATTTCATATTGACTTATTTGTACATGACCATGTACTTTAGTAGTTCGACTTAATCAAGGGGTCCACAGATTTCACTTCCGTTATATGAAAGGGATAAATTCCATTTACATCACTCACATCCCTGCCCATAACTCATTTCATACCTAGTGAGCAATTTTATAATCAACCTTATTATAGGTAACATTTGTTAATACTAAAGTATGCAACTCCTTATGTAGTGAATTGTAGTGACTTCAGGTCAATGACTATTTATACTAATAGTCACTATGAGAATGTTTATGACACTCATATAATAATTTATGAAACATTCTCATAGCGGATTAGTTCAGTACATATTCTCTAATATATACCTATGTGTTAATTTGATATCTTATATTCATGACTTGTGAGATTAAGTCATCAGTTAATTTATATACTAGTCTCAATGTATTAATATTGCCCTTGTACATTAATACTCGAATAGGAACAATTAAGAGTAGTATGTTATAAAATAAAACCTACCACTCTAGGACATTATTATATTTATTCCAATTTTCACTGAAATAAATAAATATAATAATCATAAAATGTTGCCTTTTATTAAAATATGATACAATAGTCCCATATCAATCATCTCATGATTAGTTATTAGGGCTATACTAATAATCTCCCATTAGTACTAAAGCCAATCACTGAAGTATCTAATATCTAGGACCTAGTATGACCATCATGCTTCCTCTGTGTCAAAACCTTAGTAAGTGGATTTGCAATATTATCATCTGTCAGTACTCTGCATATTTTCACATCTCCTCTATCGATAATCTTTCGAATGAGATGGAACTACCGAAGTATATGTTTAGATCGCTAATAAGACCTTTGTTCCTTAGCCTATGTACTAGCCCTATTATTATCCACTACAACAAAAATGACTTTTTGCCGTGCACAAATTTGCTTTCTGTAGTGTGCATTGCACACTGCACAATTAAAAGCTGTTGAAAGTCCTAGGTTATTGACAGCGTATTTTGCGCGCTGTGGAAAATATTATCCGTAGCACGCAACACACACTGCGAAAAATAATATCCGCAGTATGCGTTGCGTGTCGCTGATAATATTTTCCACGGTGCACAAATCACGCTGCAGATAATATTTTTTGCTGTAGACAAAGCACACTACAGATATTATTTTCCTTGGCATATTTTGCATGCTACAGATAATATTTTCCACGACGTGCATTGTGCGCTATGGAATGTATTTTCCATATAATGCAAATTCATGCTGTTAGTATTCTAATTCACAACATACAAACGTACACTGTTGATGGTCTTATCTATATTAAAAAAAATAATTTCATTGATGAAAATAATAAACCAAAATTGTACAACAAATTTAATACAAATATAATCCATACAAAATTAATAAAAGTCATTGTTTTTCATTATACTAAAATAAGGCATGAAGATACAAAACAAAATACGAAATTTCTAACAAACTAACTATTACATAATAATGATTAAACTTATAATCCACATAAATTAGTAGAATATGTATCAATCATATAATACTATAAATTTAGATAATTATGCGACTGTGCTTCCTATTGCATTATCGAGAAATTCTATTTCGTCATCTGGTCGAATTTGATCCACCTTTTTTACCAAAACCTTATCAACCCAAACTTTCTAACATGATCCACCAAGAATAAAATGATGCACTTTTATGTTTATATCTGTGGATGCAATTCGATCTTATATAACAACTAATTCATCAACAGACCAATGAAGCAGTTTACAATTTAGTATTAATACAGAATCATCCATTCTTCTATAACAGAAAAGTCTGTTGTTCCTTGGGAATCATGTCTTCTCCAAATCATGGTATTTTGAATATTGCTAATATTTTATTATCTATTTCATGTAA
>JBBMJZ010413099.1:15894734-15908442 GCA_037833815.1 Zingiber zerumbet
CGAAAAGAAAAAGAAGATGAAGAGGAGGGCTCGGCCGCAGAGGGAAAAGGCGTCGCTAGGGCACGCGAGGAAGGGGAAGAAGGAACCGCCTGCGGTTTTGGGCGCGACGTCGCGGAGGCGTCGGGTAAGGGCACAGCGCGAGGAAGAAAGGAAAAATAAAGAAAAGAAAATAGAAAAAGAAAAAGGAATTTAAGAATATAACATTTCCTCGTTTAAATAGATAGCCTAAACAGGTTTTTTCCGCGGTCCAATATTTATCCCGGTAAACTCGTCCATACGAGCTCCGAAAAATTCCCGAAAAATTTCTAAAAATTCCAGAAAATTCCCTTATAATGATTCGCCCATTTTTGGTATTTTACATATGTGGTCTTCCCATTGTATCCTTGGAAATAAACGTCCATCATAACCTCAAAGCACTGTCAAAGGAGGATAAATCTGTTTTAAGAAAACTACGCTTATCGTAGGCCTCAGAATCTCATGTCTCGACCTCTGTTCGCAACTTCGTGTCTCATCATCTTGACCTCGGGACTCAGCCTCATATCTCGCAATCTCAGCCCCGTGTCTCGGTAGACATCTTGGCGTTAGCATCTCGGCCTCGTGTCTCAGTAGGTATCTTGGTGTTAGCATCTAGGCGTCAACATTTCGGCCAAGACATCTGGACCTCGGTATCTTGGCCTTGTGTCTTAACAGACATCTCGACAAAATCATCTTAGCCTCGACATCTTGGCCAAAGCATCTCAGCCTCAGTATCTCGGCCAGGTAACTCAGTCATCCCAAGCAATTCTTCCTTCTCTGTTTGGCAGCATGAGATTATCAGTGACATGCAATATTCACCCTCTTCTAGCACTTTTCTCAATCCTACACTCTCTCAGTTCGCCATGCTTAATTGGTTGTTTACGTGACCTTCTTATTATATCCTAGAAAACAGACGTCCATCATAACCTCAAAGCACTGTCGAAGGAGGACTAATCTATTTTAAGGAAATTGCACTCATGGCAGGCATTAGAATCTCGTGTCTCGGCCTCTCAACATCTGGGCCTCATGTCTCGGCATGTCGGACTTGTGTCTCGATAAACATCTCGACCTTAACATCTCCGCAAAGATATATTAACTTCAGCAGCTCAACCAAGACATCTCAACCTCGTGTCTTGACAATCATCTCGATAAAGTCATCTCGACCTTGGCATCTCGACCAAAGCATCTTGGTCAGATAGCTAAGTCATCCCAAGCAACTCTTTTTCTTTACTTGGCAATATGAGATTATCAGCTCAGATTATCGCAACAGGTCTGAAGTAAATTTCAATTCAACAACTATCCATGTAATATCCGGCAATTAATCTTCATTGTGGAAAATTGTCTAACAGGTATATGAAGAAGTAATGAGACACAAGATTGCCTTCTGTAGAGCCGTATCCCCACTTACCCATTAAGAGGTATTCACTAATCTGCAACGTCTACGGACGCCAGATCAGACCATTCCAAATTCAAGTATAACAATGGAATTGGAGCAGCTAGACAATCACTTCAAAGACAGCAAAGATTGTTGAGAGCTTATGTTAACATAGTCAATCAATATTCTCTTCTCTTTGATGTGGCAATCCGTTTGTCAGGTGGAATGCAATTAAACAATCTGGTAGCAAAATATATTTGATTTATTTTAAATTTTATATATACTTGCAGATGTCTTGAATGCCAAACACAGTACTTTCACTTATACCAACAACACTACATGTTCATGAAATGCACTAGGACCACAACGCCTCAACCACTTAAAGAGTAGCAGGGCAGCCCTTCCTGACAGGAAAGTAATTGAAGATGAAACGTGGCAAATGGATCATTCAGACACTAAAGATAGCCATCGATCTCATGAGTTTTTTTAATTCAGCACTCAGGCGTTAAGGAACGATCTCTGCTGTAATCCTGACAGTAGTTGTAAACCATGTGGTTCCTCTGAACCCATTGCATTGCAGCATACTGCTGAGGGCTGAGGCCGTCGCCGGACGGGGAAGAGGACGTCGGATGGCAACTCCACGGCGCAAAAGCTGAGCATCCAGCAATCTTAAAGTTGCTGAACCTCGAAACAAAGGGTTGGTACCTGTAATCTGCCTTGTACCTGCCATTCTCTGTAGCCCATGACGAGGCATCCCAAATGGAGCCATAAATCCACATTGGCCTTCCCGGAAACGTTGATTCCGTCCTCCTTCCATACCTTCTTATCGGGACATCATCGACGAAAAATCTGCAGACGTCGATGTACTTACTAATTGAGGATGATAATTGTAGGATTCTGCTGTATAATGATTACAGTACAATACTTACATGATCTCATCGGGGTTCCACAGAATGGCATAGTGGTGGAAGTCGGCGGTGGGATCGAACCAGAGGTGGAATCTCATTTCACGCCCAATAATCCGGCCATCGCCGCTGCCTCTAACGTAAACATTTGTCTGCATAGTGTACGGCTTACCTGGAGTTGTGCCGAGAAACTCTATGTCAACCTCATCATGGAAACCGGGATGGGCTTCATTGTTCGATAGCTGAAAAATGTACAGATAATAATGGCGGATCGTGTTTAGTTCAAAGACAACGTCAAATTGTCCGCGATCAACTCTGTTTTGGAGAATGACACTGATTAATTGTTGCGACAACTTACGTAGAAAGCTGTGTTGACGCCGGCAGTGTAGCCAGATTGCAGTTTGATGGAAGCTTCGAAGTAGCCGTTTCGATACGGCCGCTTCGACTTGAATCCACTTCCTATAATTGCGTTTCTTTCAGTCAATAGTTTAATTCTTCTAGTTTAATTTCTTTGTATCGAGAAGAGAACAGAAGCATCAGACCTGAACTTCTATCAAGCCAGATTGTGGCAGAGGATTGGTCCGGGGAGACTGCTTGATGCTGAGGACCCCAGAGATTATTGTAGGCTCTAGAGAATCGCAATGCCCTTATCCTAGAACTTGGATAGAAGCCTGGAGAAGGCTGGGCATTAAGGGATTGCTGCAGCATGAGAAGGACAAGGCATTGAATTAGAAGCGCCATGGAGAAGTAAATAGGCAATGGCATATGGGCAGCGGAGCGGTACTCTTGGTATTTATACGGCAACTCGTGCCATCTTCCCTATGAAGATTCAATAATGGCTGGTAGTTGCAGTCACAGAGTAAATTGAACTGAATAACAAGAATATCCAAGTGAAGTTGCTTAAAGGGTAATGGAAGCAGCTTCAATGACTACTTTCCTTCAGCAGAATGGCTGAGGGGATATATCCCAATTCAAGCTACATATTAAACGGAGAAATGGATTGTTATAGTTTTTATTTTCCCTCTATTTTCATAGTATTTCTACTTTCCCTTGCATGTTCAAATGGGAATTGGGAACATGAGAAAGGGATAGCTCTTTCCTCTTTTTCTTTTGGTCGAAAACTGCCAAACCTTAAAGAGCACATACAGCCAATTTAGGGCATTGTGGATACATGATAATGTGAGCATACATGTCTAAGTGAATCCAAACGAACTTATAACCCTACAAACATAATTTTGACGACAACATGATTGCACACCTAATTTGGCTCCACAACAATGTCTGTGAGTGGCCTACCTATTAGTCACAGATTGATTTTCATTGTTGGTCTTGTTTATTCCAGTTCATTCTGTTAGTTCTGGTCTCAAACTTCATCTTGTTATGGTTAAATACTCATTTAGGCTGGTCATTCTTATTGAAATGTTTAATGTAAATATACTACCTATTGTTTTTGTTTAAATTTTAAAATTTGAATTTGAATAAAAAACTAGATAGATTTTTTAAAATGAATGGAAGACTTAAAATTATCATATAAAAGTTTTGACCACCTTTAATTAATTATGCACAAGTTAAATATAAAAAGTGAGAAATGATTCAGGTAAAACATGGATACATGATACACATATAATAAGTAATCTGAAAGGGGAGAAAGACAATTTTCATTGAAAATTACGTTAGACTCCTCAAGTATTATAGAAAATCATCCATGCGGCCCTAGATCGCCTAGTCAAATTTTATATGCGTCTCTACCCTATGCTAAAATTTTCAATTGGATCCAACTTAATCAGTCTATGGGGTTTCTCTGCTTGCAGGTTATTTTATTTATATTTTGTGAGTAGTAGTACTTCCTAGTTCATGGTGATAAAAGATAATTCATTCGTCCGTGCTTCTGTCAGATCGTCTCTAAACCACCGTAGAAGAAATAAATCATAGGTGACTATTAATCTTAAATAGTTAAATAGTATATGGGAAAAACAGACTATTAGTCAGGATGTAACTCTCAGATCTCATGATGGTAATACCACCGTGTAATAATCAACAATCTATCCCGAGGGGCCTTCCCATTGACTCCATGTGGTAAAAAGTAATTCGCTCCCCACCAATCCGTCCCTATTCCAACACGGAGGAGGTAAGTCACAGATACTTACTAGCCATTAGTGTAAGTGGCTGAGGTATGGGAGAAGCCATGCTCTGGTGTGTCGAGTTTCGACCTTAAAATATCATATGGTAGTACCCTTTATCTAATCATCGCACCGCATTGAGGGACACCTTCCCACTAACTCCACGAACAATAAGAAACGAGAAATCAAGGGATGAGAATCTTGAACTAAATCTAGCAGATGGAATGGCCTCATGTGATGCCGAAGAAAAGTTAAAATAAATTATTCAGAAAAGGATATCGCAGCAACCTACCTTTACAGTACACAACACTACCCAAAAAAAAATCCCTTTAAAAACTTGTGAAGAAACAATTGCTCAAGAGTACAAAAGCAACTCCCAAAAATTAAGTAATATTTTGTATCAGATATATAAAGCGTGGTTTCGTTCCCATGAATGAGAAAACTTAATTCATTCACAGTGGAGCAGTGTGGACAAATGAGGTAGACTAGAAGTTGCCAGTATTGCTGACCCAGTAGGTGTCATAATATATATCAATCTATGGCTTAAAGGAGACCTACGTAGACGCTGCTGATGAAACAGGCACTTACAATGCTACAAGAGTGAGAGATTGACAGATCAATATCAAATTGAAGCTAATAATTGATACATTCTAATGAATATAATGATGGATCAGCTTCGATGTCCAACAATGGCTACGCATGTCAGGCAACTTGATCAAGTAGATGCGTGCAGTACTTAAGTAGAATGCAAGGAATTGTTAGGTAATAAGTTTTCCTAGTCCACGTGAATTCATGAGCTCTAATGAGGGAAACAAATTTACGCAAGGATCTAATAACATCGAAATTACGGCAGGAAAAATGCATACAAAGGTAAGATGATGAATTTATTGTAGCAAAAGGTGGAGTCCACCACCCAGCGGTACCACACGGTCGACCACCATCTGTGAGAAAGTAAATCGGGAAGCTGTAGTTAGCTAGTGCAGAGGAGGGTTTTTTTCTCGGCTTTGCCAAGATTCGAAACCTTGCCCTATTGTAGCAACTCTATGCGCCGCACTAGTCAACTCAACCTTATGAATTCATGAATTCTAATGAGGGAGTCCCCTCGGGAAGGTGTAGTGGCTAGCACATAAGGTGTTGCCATAACGAGATCTGGGGTTTGAATCTCGGCAAAGTCGAGGTAAATGCCTCCTTTATGTGCTAGTCACTATTCCAAAGGTTAGTAGCCGCCCGTGATTGACCTCCTCCATGTTGGCCCTGAGATGGATTGGCGGGGGCATTAGAGAAAAGGTACTGGTCTTCCGAAAGAATTAGGTTGACGGCATCATAGTCTCTTTATCAATAAAGAGTAAAGAGATTTGTCAAAATACATAATCCAACAAAGACCAAACTCTATATATACGATGGACCCCAAATATCTGTTATCAAAACACATAAATGATAATGGTACGGTAATGGGTTCTACACATATAAACCTCACATTCATTAACTCAAATCCCTAATAAACATAAGTTAGATCACATAATGGAATTGACTCTATATGGCATAGATTTGTGTGTCACAAATCACATGCGAGCCCTCCAAACAGGATAAAATCTAACAATCTCCTACTTAAACTATATGTGATTTGTATATAACATGCAATTAAATCTTAGTTGACGTCAACATTAATGTCGAGCTTTATAGGTATATAATACCCTTGTAAATAATCTGGTTCATTAACTCCATTGTTATATGAATAAATAAATCATAGTTACTATAATATGACTGTAGCAAACCTTAACAATAACCATAAACTAATATCATTAATGATATAAATCAAGATATAGATGTGTAGTATGGAAATTATATGAAATGTGATATGTACATGTCAATTTTTAAATTGTCCTAATGGTGACCCAAAAGGGTCCCATCATATTTGTAAATACTTTATACTAAACTACACTAGTAAATCATAATCTAAACTTTATGATTCTAAAAGGAATTTGTATCACATTTACAAGCACTATATGTTAAACAACAATAGTAAATCATGATATTTTTATTTCAAAATGGCAAAATAAAATACATATGAATGTTTTTGAAATTAAATGCATACAATAAAGCAAAATAAAGTGCATGTGTTTAGAAACAAATATAGAGGATTATAATAAATATAGACTCCCACTAGATGGGTGCTTCTTTCATAAGAAGGATTTTCATACCCACAACATGTACATGCACCTTAGGCACCAAGCCCTTGGTAAGTGAATTTGTTGAAATCTGTAATAACATGCTCTATCATCACCGGACGACTTTAAACTCTTTTTTAACCATTAGAAACTTGATGTCAATGTACCTTAATTTCGATAAACTGCAATTATTCTTGACATAAAATTCTATGACTTTATTATCACAATTGATCATCAATAACTTGTCAATGTCATCAATGATTTGCAACATTGTAATAAAATTTCATAGTCAAATCCTATGATTGGATGCTTCTCTGCCTCCATAGTAGAGGTTGCTGCTAGTGTCTGCTTGATGTTTTTCTGATATAGCCCCTTCAGCAAGCATAAAAACTTAACTCGAAGTAGACATTTTATTATTTAAGCATTTAGTAAAATCGGAGTATGAATATTCAATCCTCTCTAGGTAACTAGATCTCCAATACGTAAGCATGTGATTTTTAGTCATTTGCAAATATTGCATTACTATCTTCATAGTTTTCTAGTGCGACGATCGTGGGTTATTTAAATACTTACCTAACATCCCCATAATATATGTTATATTCGGACGTGTACAAACCTATGCATACATGAGACTTCCCATAGTTGACGCATAAGAAATTATTTCATCTCCTTTATTTAAAGTTCAGGTCGTGGATACTGTTGCAAATTGAATTTGTCACCTTGAGACACAAGCATGTCACTAGGTGCTCAATTTTATATGTCATATCATATAAGTACTTTTTCAATATAAGTTTTTTTCTAAAAGTCCAAGAATGTCACATTAATAATCACAATATATTTGTATGTCTAACACAAAAGATGTTTTTTTATCAAAATCTTTTATTTCAAAATTACCTGATAGAAATGACTTGATTTCATATAAATAACTTTTGCAAGCAATATGTCATCCATATACAGAATAGGTATAACAAATTTGTTCCAACTAAACTTGACATATATACATTGATTAATAGAGTTATCTTTAAAGCTAAATGATATAACAACCTAATCAAATTTTCGATATCACTGTCGAGACACTTGTTTCAAATCATAAATAATTTTTTTTAATTTACATACTAGGTGTTTTGAATCCTCCTCCTTCATCACCAACACTCCTGCAATCGGAGTCGCCATCTGGTAAAAAATCAAGGAAGCCAGTTTCATCCTCCGGAATCAGTGTCCTTGAAGTAATAAAGCTCGACAAACCAAGTTGCAGCTCATGTGTCCTTGACGTAGCTTGCCGCGGCTTCCATGTCGTTCGCTTTCTTTCAAATCTCAATCAGAAACACTAATAATTCCCAGAGCCCACTACGAAATACGAATCAATTCAAAGCTCTAACCTTGATCTCAAATTGTCATCAACTTTCCATGTCTCTTTGCGCCGCTATACAGAGGCGAAGGGGATGATGGAAGAAACTCATTGAGACAAGGATGAAGGAGGAGGGGTTGAGATATTAGGTTTTTTTTTTTAACGGCCGGAAAAAATAAAGTACTTTAGAGTTTTCTTTTGTTCAGATGAATACTGACAAGGAAGAGGCGTATTGTGGTAAAGAGAATATGAAGAGATACGTGAGTGAATTGGTCAATTTGAAAATGATACACATTTTGGGCAATTCACAAGTTACACGGACTGGGAAATCGCTGTATCTTCATCCATGCGTCTAGTCATCTATATATATTATATTTGTTATTTGGATTCTTCTTCCTGGTTTTTGCTTGATCATGACATCCTAACACCCAATCAAAGCAAGTGAAACAACTGAGCGATAAATTATCTCAACTGCTCCTTATTTTCCTCCAAAATATTTAATGAGCAATGCCTTTATGGTACAGTCTTTCTTATAATTAAATTAAATATATAATAACGCACTTATACGCCATTCATGCATGAATCTTATTTGTCATAATCTGACCAGCTAGAAATCTCTTCTTCTTAATTATAATGTATGTATGTACATATATATAATTAATATACATATGATATTACTAAAATACCCCTATATATACATGTATATATATTTTAATTGGTCAGATTCTGACCTACCCTTACTGTTATTCCATTCTGGAGATCGATCAAGCTTAATGACAAGTTGCTGTGAATCCAAATGTAATAATTTTATATATATTCCAATGGGCAATGCCTTGGACCACTAAATTGATTTTGATTGCATGTGAAACTTATTTAGTTGCCGCACGAGAAAGGCCAACGGCAATGCATGAATGCATTTAAGGTGGAAGCACATACTAGTGATCCACATACTGAACATGTGAGTGGGTGATTTTAGTTTGGGTGATAAGATATAGACCTTGCAGCAGTTGCTAGAATGTGTCGAGAAATCCGTATCAAGTCTGTGATTTTCTTTACATACATGTAACACACTAAACATGTGAGAGGGTGATTTAAATTTAATTTGGATATATGCATCTATAATTAGATAGACCTTGCAGCCGATAGATTATGTAAAAATGTCTTTCGCAAGTCTGATTTTCTTTGCATATATGTTTTGATGAGACAATGAAATCCACTCGTGGGAAATTATGTGGTGGGTGGTGACCAGATGGTATAGTTAATTATGACTAGTATTGTTGTGGCCGCTATTATTGGTGAGGTGATCATAGGAGGAGAGGGGGCGACTCTTATTCCACCCTAAACAACATGAATAAAAAAATGATAATTTTAATTAGTCTCAATTAGGGTAAATCGGAAAGTGCACGCGGCGGCCAGTCCAGAAGTCCATCATCCTTTGATTACGCTCCCCATTTAGAGGAAAAATTCCTGCAAATGTGTCATATCTGAGGTTCGAACCGTAGATGTCTGGATGATAATTTGGATGTCCTACCGTGACACCATGGCCCTAGGGACCTTAAACAAATTGAATAAGCGATGATGGAAGATGTATTCGGGCATTAATAATAAGAATTATTAACTTATTAGAGGTTTAAAAAAATAACAATTTAATCTTATGTAAAGATTTAGAATATAGATAATTACTTGCATGTTTTTTTTTTGTTGGTGCAATATTCCTTAGTGATTTGGTGTGTGCTTGGGTGTTGATGTTTAGGCAATGTGTTTAAATTAGACCTTATCTATTACATTTGATATGCGTTTGAGTGTGTAAAAATTTGAAGGAACACATATGGAGCCAGGAGGGTTCGTGGCTTGACGAGGGTCGAGTGAGTCGATGTTGGCTTGGTATGGCTAAGGTGGTACACTTAGTTACTTGGAGGTTTGAAGAAATCAGAGAAGGATGGTAGAAGATATCTGAGAGACTATAGGATGAGGATCACTAATGTGGTGCTAGGGTAACTTTGTAGTGATGACCTAGTGTGGTCAGTTTACAACTTAATGGATCGAGGTCTATAGATATTAAAGAAGGTTGCATGAGGTAAATCGAGGGACTGCAGACAAGGAGAATTGAGGTAGTGAGAGTGACAGCCAATTAATGAAGAAAAATTATGTTGGTGAAGAAGTGAAGAATAGAATATGTGTTGGTGCAATCGACCTACAAAATTTTGATGTTTGATAATATATTTGTGTCTAATGAAGGTTGGCCAAGTAAATACATTTAGTGGGAAGATTGTTGGGACAATCGACTCCCAAGGGTTGATCTAAGCAGATCAAGGTTAATTCAATGCTTGAAAATAAGTTGATAAAAGTCTAAGAAAGTCAAGAGTGATTGAATGCTTAGTAGTTAGGGGAAAAGTCCTAATATGTATAGGTTGACCTAGGCAGAAGTTAGAAGTTCTGAGAAGTCAAGGTTGACCTAGGAAAGCAAGGTCGAATCCAAGTTTTAAGTTTGGGGGATCGTATAACGAAAATTATCTACTCATTTTAACCTAAAAACTGTTCGAAGGCACTCATCAAGGACCTAAGCACAACCTTAAACATTTGAATGGTTAAAAAAAGAAAAAGAATGATCAAAGCCTAAATTAGCATTTGTCATTGTTAGTACATAAATCTAACATAGCATAATATAATCACTACATGAATATTGAAGGGATTTCATATTTGTTTCAAACAAATAAAATGAGAATATAGCTAACTCTAAATTAGTCTCATAGTCAAAGAACAAAGCATGATTGGTTGAATGCATGAGCAATTGTGGAAATGTATTTACATCAAACTATTGGTAGTATTGTGAAGGTCCAAAGAAAATTGACTGCTACCAGTTCATATGCTATGAGGTGAGTCATGCACATTAAGTTTCCAAGTATATGGCCTTTTAGGCAAATGAAAGTCCTGGAGTAATTGTAACATTGGTATATTATGAGGGATCTCCTTGTAAATATCCTAACTAATACAATATTCAAAGATATGATTAAAGGGAAAAAGACACAATAATAACATTCTAATTTTCACCATAATTCAAGTGAGATCAAAGCAATGCCTTTGTCTTTACTGTAACATTATTGCATTGTTAATCCTTACCACAGGCCTTTTCTCTCCACACGGATCATAGATCAACATGTTGAACATGTTGATCTTACGGACATTCAAGGAAGCTATTCATTCTTGCAAAATGTCTTGTTGGGTATTTGACCACCCCATGTAAAGGACTGGGCCGACAATACTGAGCCGCTTGGATTGAGCATTATCAACTTTTGCTCTAAAAGAAAGATATTCATTCCTTGGCATTGTGGTGAAAGTGGAGACAAGGAAAAATTATATATACTTCTTTGACTTAGATGAAGTTACAGAATTGCAAGGGTCACAGAATTGCAAGGGTAATTTGGATTAAAAAAAAGAGTTGCTAACGTTAATTGTAGCCATTAGACATTTTTCTATTGTTGCACTAGCAGTTTTGCTAAATTCTTACTTGCAAGAACTGGTACAAATTTTAGAGTCAGAATCACAACAACCTACTAGCAATTGTTCACTACATGTGTCCCTATATTCTAGTTGCTCTTGTTGAATAGTTGTGTGATGTTGCTCTCAAAATCTAGAAATTATTGCCAAAATGAAACACGTTTGGTTGTATATAAAGATCTATCATTCAGAAACATGAAGTTAATGTTGAATTATTAAATACAATTTTCTAACTAAAAGAAATTTGGCGTTCTTTTAAATTTTAAAAGTCTTCAATGATAGCTTATATACTCATATTTCTAGCAATTTCTTTCTCAATAAATATCATTAATGCGTCTGAGAGAAAAGAATCCTCCATTTTTCTCTAAAGTCTTGTTTTCATCATATTTATCATAGAAAATGATTATTCTGTAGTAGCAGTGGAAACTGTAAGAGTAAATATAAGTATGATCACTCTAAAAATGCGGTTGTATGTAATAGACTTATTAGAGTTGAAAGATTTTTGTAGTCTGGCACTTTAACTACATTATACTCGTAATGCTTCAATTGCATCTTTAATTGCTCTTTTTCATCTCTTGTAAAATCTTGGGCATAAATATTTTTTTTTAACTAATTTACATATTTCCATAACTCTAAAAGACTCCACTACATTTTTAGGATTTAAAGTGTTACTAAGAATGCACAATTATATAGTATCATCATTAAAGTGCTTATTAATTTCTTGTAATTATGAATCTATCAAAGCATAAAAGATGTTTACTTGATATGATGCTCAATGGTGAAATTGTTTTGACAAGGGCGGACTCGACCTCATCTATTAATATACAAAGCATTGAAATCAGGAATGACAATATTTAGAAGCTCATAAAAAGATTTCACTTTTACAAGCCAATCATCTCACTTGTTATTCCCCATCTGTTGAAGTAAATTCTTGGTAGATAATACAAGCTCCATTGCATTTATAATCTCCTAAGACTTACCTTATAAAGTCTGACGAAAGATATTTGTGACCCCCATAATTTATTTCATAAGATTCAAGATGAATACAAAATCAAAAGAAGTCATTTCATCATAAACATATGTTACATCTACTCATTGAGAAGGAAGTTCATCCTCCATAACCTTGAGCAATATCATACACTATGAACTAAACATTTTAATTAGGCCTACTAGCGATCTCAAATGAGAACTCTAGTGTGTGTCAATAGCTCACTGTAAGGTACCTATATGATTAAGTCTATACCCTATCTCGAGTTCATTAATAGCAATCAAATGTACAATGTCATCTGCATAAGTATTCTTCGATTCATCATTATATGCTTACATGAAGAACCAACAATATTAAATATAAAAGTTAATCTATCAAAAAATTGATGAATAGGTGTTATATTTTTTAATATTGCAACTAAAACTAATTGTAACCGATGAGCAAAGTAATGAATATAATAAGCACTTCTACAATCTTTTATAATCAAAGTTTGCAATCCATTAAACTCGCCTCTCATATTACTTACTAGCATCATCATGGCCTTGACCTCTAATATTTTGAACATCCAAAATTGTAGTGATCCAAAGTAGAATATATTACGTCCTTTAAAGTCAAAGTTGTGGTATTAGATACATGAACAAGCCCCTAAAAATGTTCTTGGATGAATCCATCAGTATCTATGAACCTTAATGCAATAGACATTTGCTCCTTTTTTTTACTCATCTCGGGCTTCATCAACAATTATGCATTACTTGGAAACTCTAATTTCTTCATGAACTACATTTTTTCACTCTCACTAAAAGCACACGAAATATTTGTTTCTGAATATCGTGATTTGTATACTTGGCATTTTTTTGGAACTTTCAAAATTGCCTTTGAAAGTTCGTTATTGTACATGGTTAGCACATCCAAAAATTCAAGAAACTTTCCATGATTATATGAACTAGATTTCTTATCATGGTCTCTAAATGGAATTCCTTGAAGTGCAAGCAACTTGTATGTGAGTCTTAAACCGAAGACGATTAGTTGTGACTTATTCATCATTAAAATTATTGAATCTTCTTGATATATGTCTGTTGGTTGCTACTTGGAATACCTACTGGTTCCCCTGTACAAAATTTTTTATACAAGTACTGAACCTTTCCTAGCTACCATGTGTTCTTTAAAAGTTTAACTTGGAATCGCAAGCGGAACTTAATACTATTGATTCCAAATTTAACTTATCTGTTCTTAAAGGTTAGACTTGGATCGCAAGCGGAACTTAACACTATTGATCCTAAGTTCTACCCAT
>JBBMJZ010413099.1:15936892-15946925 GCA_037833815.1 Zingiber zerumbet
TTTGGCACGAAACAGTGCAGAAATCAGAGTTCAGCTGCGAAATCAGAAACCCCAATCGATCGGCTGATCGATTGGGGGTCCTCAATCGATCCATGGATCAATCGAGGGGCTGATTTCCTCGAATAGAAGGCTCCGAGATCGATCAGCCGATCGATCCGGGCACGTTTTGTCGCAAACGGATTGCTGGTGGATCAATCATCCGATCGATCGACGAGTCTGGATCGATCAGCCGATCGATCCAAATAAAGCCCCGTGCATAGAAGCACGCTGGATCGATCAGGGGATTAGCTACCGCGAACATAGAGCTCCTGAATCGATCATTGGATCAATCGGTGAGCTTGGATCGATCAGCCGATCGATCCAGCATCTTCCCCGAACACAGTAACGAGCTGAATCGATCCGTAGATCGATTAGAGGCCTGATATCAGCTGTAAACACCTCAGTTCAACTCTGGATGATATCTGAAGTCTAGAACACCTCCCCTAGCATAGCTACTACACTTCAAGATGTAGTTTAGACACAAATCTCAGAATTTATAGCAATTAGTAGAGGGACTTTTATTAGTTTAGTAAAATTTTAAATAAGATCAGTTTTCCGCACAGTATAGCACAGCATAATATAACCCCCCGACCTTACAGCCTAATTAGTAGAAGGCGAGTCATTACACTTGTCCCAGTAAAGAAGGTAAACCTTGGGCTTACTTAAAAAGGACTTAAGGAGGAGCAGAGGCTGAAGGCCCTATAGAGGAAGAAGGCAAGGAACTAGAAAGAGGAGGTGGAGGCTTAACACTAGAGGCAATGGGAGTATTATGTACAGGAATAGGAATGGTAGGTGGTAAAATAGGAGGTGCCAAAATAGGATTTGATTCGATAGTGACACCCTAAGGGGCGGAGCCAGAGGATCTTTTACAAGGGGTTTTCTTGGCTCTCACTCTAGGTGGAGAAGAAGGGGAAATTTGGGGAGGTAGGGAAGACACAGGCACGTCTGGAGTTATCCCGAAAGTAGGAACAACTGGGAGAACTGTAGAAATCAATAAGCCAAGTCGCATTATGTTAAGAGCAAAATTGGGACAAAGACGAGTATAAGGCATAGGCCCCTTACCTCTCTCATAAGAGACCTCAGAGGGGATAATAGGGATCTGCTCAAGATCGGAAATGGTGAGCCAAGTTGAAGAGTTTTTTATAATATGTGGTCTTTTCCCATCGGCAATGAAAGGATTTTCTTCCTCGGAGGATTCAGGAGATTCTGCAGGGATCTCTTGAGGAGGAAGCAACCCGAGAGACAAAGAAGGAGGATTGAGTCAGTGATTTCATAACAAGTCTACTCCCAATTTACCTAAGGCTAATATGTTCAATTCTAAATTTCTATACATAAAAGTTGGAAGAACGACATCAACTGAAAGAGATAAAAACCATAAACTTAGGGGAGAAATAATTTAAAGATAACGAATTAACATAAGGAGAAATATATAACTCACCAAAAGTAGCCTCCAATTCTGTATCGGTAGAACTTATTCCAAAGATAAATAATAAGCCTTCAACAACTAACAGTGGTAAGCTGAATTTAGTGCCCCTTAGTTTTGACATATAAGTATGAAAGGTCAGGTCAGCAGACATATCTCTTAGGTTGGGGGGAGTAGGGAGAGTCCGTTGCCAAGTCGTAGGATATGGAGGAGATTTATTTCTTATGGAAGTGCATACTCTTAATCCTGATATAATAACAAGCACATATACTTAGTATTTATTTCTTAAATTTATCAATGGGTGAGATTTATTTCGTTAAATCAATAGGCCCGATAAGTTGAGAAATAATATTATTTATATGGTGTGTTGTTGATTATAGAAGGAAACTGTGTCCTAGTTATCTAGGTTGATGTTGTCCCCTTGAGGAGCTCATAAGGAGATTTTAATCTTTCCTTATTTGTAGTTTAAAAGAAAGAGATTTTAATTTTAATAAAACTTTCCTTTCTTGTAACCATGATTTAAAAGAGAAGTTTTAATTTTAATCTTTCCTTTTTTTAGCTATCTACAATGTTTAAAAGAGAGATTAATTTAAAATTTTTTCTTTTGTAGCTATCACAATAGGAAATTAAAAGAGAGAGATTTTTATTGTTATTAAAATTTCCTTTTTTGCCATGACCAAGGATTATAAAAGAGAGGGAGAGAGTGCCTCATGGAGAACACACCCTAAGCCTTGTCTCCATTTCTTGTGTGGGCGAAAACCTCTAAGCCTTCTCTTCTTTTCCTTGTGTGGCCGATTCTCTCTTCTTTTTCTCCCTTTCTTCTTGTGCTTCCTTAGGGCCAGCGGCACATCAAGGATTGGAAAATCTTTGGTGGCTGGTTACTTGGAGACGAAGAAGAAGAGAAGAAAAATTTTCTATTTTGGCATCTCTTTGTGGCCGAAGCTTGTAGACAAAGAAGGAGTGGTTCGGGTGTATATCATCTTGGTAGATCGTCACCCACACGACGTCCAAGAGGTGGAGAGGAATACAACAAAAGATCAAGAGGTTATTAATCTACAAAGAAAGGTATAACTAGTTATTAGTTTCCGTTACATAATTAGTTCATATTCTTTGTATGGATCTTGAAATACCAACACAAGAGGCAATCGATTTTGTGTTTTGACTTAGTGTTTCGTTTTTGTGTTTCGATCATGTGATTTGATTGTTCTTAGTGGTTAAACCTAAGGTTATTATACGAAGATTAAATATTGAATTTCTTTGAAAGGTTTTGTCTAGGAAGTGGTGGATGATCCCATACCCAAGAAGGTCAAGTGCCTCGCCATGTTTAATCTGGAAGCCAATCTTTGAAATAGATATTTAATTAACTTTTGTAAATTGGTTTAACTTCTATAGAACACTTGGGTTGAACTTGGATTAATAATGTTAAGTTTCGTTTGCAATCCAAGTTTAACTTCTGAAGAACACTTGGATTAATAATATTAAGTTTCGTTTGCAATCCAAGTTTAAGTTCTGAAGAACACATGGGTTGCTTCGAAAAGTTTTGTGCTTGTACAAATTTTTATACAGGGGAAGCAGAACGGAATTCCAAGTAGCACCCAACATTACTCACTAGGATTTTCACTTAACTTTACTCACTAGGATTTTCACCTGGCTTACTCACCAGGATTTCCATCTGCCTAGCTTCACTCACTAGGACTTTCACCTACCTGGCTTCACTTACCAAGACTTTCACCTATCTTCACTCACTAGAATTTTCTCACTACCCAGTTTCACTTACCGGGACTTTCACCACCAAGTGTTCGATCAACACTGATCCACTTGGATTTTTACATCTGCCAACCTTCCTGTTGGACTTGCCTTTGCCTAACCTCCAGTTAGGACTTTTCCAATCAAGTAACCGGTCAACCTTGACCTACTGGACTCTTTTTCACATCAAACTGGTCAAACCTTGACCAGAGAAAAATTATACCAATAATTTCCCCAATCAAAAGATTGCATCTGCAATATCCACATATTGTCAAACATCTAAACTCAAACATCAAGACTCAAGCTTGAGCCAACTCAAACTTAGTCAACCTGACCCAGGGGATATTGCACCAATACACCCCACCAATAGAAGGCACAGTGTCACCTAATTGATGGGACTCCATAGATGCACTAGGAAGGTTGGTGGCAGAGGGAGAAGGAATTCACCTATCTATCTGATAAGGGAGAGAGGAAGAAGAATCTTCTAAGAGGTGAGATAATTGGTTTGCTAGAAGAAGTAGCTAAGGATGGTTGGCTCATGCTCAACTTGGTTATCATTTTTTTTTTGCATTATTCAGATGATCATCAATAGGTATGGTTTACCTACTTTCTTTACCTCCTCATCTAATTCATGTAGGGACTCCTAGGAATCTAAAAGTCATAAGTTACCTTTTTTCATTCAATCATATTTCTAATTTTCCACTTGATATTATTCCTTTTGATGTTTGGGGTCATGCACTTATCTTGTCTAACCAAGACTTTTTATATTATGTTAACTTTATTGGTCATTCTAGCAAATATATTTAGCTCTATTCCATGAAAAGAAAATATGCTTTATTAGACATATTATGTCATTTTCAAAAATAAGTTGAACATTTTTTTAATCACAAAATATTTTTTTCATTCTAATTGGGGAGGTGAATATCGAGCTCTTTATCATCATGTTGTCTCTTGTGGAGTTATTTATCTAGTCTCCCTCATACTTTGAAGAAATACGACTCTATTGAGAGAAAATATAAACATGTAGTTGAAAATACTTTAACTCTTCTTGATCATGCATCATTTCCATGTAAATATTAGAATGAAGTTGTTAGTACTATAGTATATATCATAAATCAACTTTGTTATTGTATACCTTTTGTCCATTTCCTTTATTTAAGGCTATTCTATCAGGGTTCATTGTTGTGATACTCGATAGGGAGTGTTTTATTGTCACATACATTTGCTAGGGAATCAACCTATTGGACATTGGTTGTCAATTTCACCACTCTAGTTATCAAACAATCCACGGATCACTATTTATACTAGTTTACCATATGTTGCAAGCTCCTTAGTTGTTGCATTGATAGTTAACTCATAGGATATCTCCATAGACAATTCATGAGTAAGAAACTCTTGAAGTAGGGAGAATATAAAAGGTCGATAATTGTATGATCAAAAGAGATCTAGTATATAACCCTAACCCTAGCTTTTCTTCCTTTATAATATTTTAGTGTTCTATTCCATCCATGAACTCATGGTAACTTACGCATTGGAGGAGCTTCGTTGGGATGATTCTTGGCACCCTATGACATATGTTGATCTATGTAGGTCAAATTAACCACATCACGAAAGGAAGCTTCATCACAAATATCCAGCGATGTGATAGATTTTTACCGCATCATCTTCTTAAGAGATGAAATGAAAGCACAAGGGAGAGAAAAGGTTATTGAAGAGTTTATAGAGTTGAAGCTTAGAACATCTTCTGTCGAAGCCCTTAAAATGCTTTAAGGACTTGACCTTATAAAGAACAATAATGAGAATATTATTCAGTTCTCAAAATATCTTCAAAGGCTTATATAGTAGTCTTGGTTTAATATTTAACTAGACAAGTTAAAAATAAGTTAAAAAAAGACATCTCTAGTTGATTGAAAATCTAGTCAATCGATTGGCAACCTAATCCATTAATTGATAACTTAGTCCATTGATTGAACAACTAAAATATGAATGTTAGAGTCAACAAAATGTTTCTAATTGACTAAATACTCTTTCAATCGATTTCGCTAGTGGATTGGATTATATCCTAGTCAACTAACAATATTTAAACGATCATATTACTCACTTTTATCAAATTGTGCGTGACTTAAAATCTAAAAGTTTTCTTGGGACGATCTAGTGGTTAGCATATGAGGTATTACCATCATAAGGTCTGGGGTTCGAATTTTGGCAAAATTGAGGTAAATACGTTCCTTATGTGCTAGTCATTATTCCAAAGACTAGTAGCCGCCCGTGATTTACCTCCTCCGTGTTGGTCCTAGGACGGATTGGTAGGGGTGCTGAGGACGGGCGTATTCGTCTTTTATCACCATGCCATCGTGACTTAAAATCTACAAACACGGCTTGAGAATATGGGTTCAACAAAAATTAAGTTCTAGGTAGTCTAACCTCTACCTAGGTCATCACAACATTTGATACGATCTATACTTGGAATCAAATCCAATATACAACATTGTCAATAGTACAACGGTTCACATGCTTGAATTTGGTCGCTTTAGCAATAGTCGCTTTAGATGCATCATCCTTCTCTAATCTCACAGACCTCAAGTCATTGAACCATCACAACCCTTGGTCACACCAAGTCAACTTATATACCTAGTAGATTCTGCACAACTTCACACACAAGTTAGATAAACACATAGCTAACTTAAATTCTTTGACAATCTCATCAAAACCCTTTATTGCCTTAGTTTTGGAAACTCTAGTTCAATTTGTTTACCCAAATCTTGATCTAGTGTGATTTACGTGGATAAGTTTTAGTAACTTTTTTAATAAAAAATGATGTTAACAAATCCTTCAATTTTTAATGTTCTCTTATTCTAGACACGATAAGCTCTACTAGACATTGAGTATCCAATAAAGATTCCTTCATCATATTTAGTAGATTTTTTTTTTCAATTTGACTTTTGTATTTAGAGTTATACTTTATAGCCGAATACTCTTAAGTGCTAAATAGTTGGTGACTTGTTATAATATTGAGGGATCGATTTTTTACTTTATACAACCTCATATTGTTACGGAGTTCTAGGATATGAAAATTTGTTTGTTTACCCATTTTATAGACAAAATTTTAGTAAACTTATGGTTTCTGAATTTACACCCATGGTTACTTTGGATTTTCTTGATTTTTGTATTTTTCACATGTTCAACTAGTTTGCAAAATTGGATGAATCTGTCTAGTGTGTCATCCTTATGATTTAGAAAGTTTACCCAGATGATTCATGAGAAGTCATCAATTATAGCTATACAATATATTAACTGCCATTTAAAGACTTAAGTCCATGATTGTCAAACAAGTCTCAAGTATAATAGTTCTAGAATACAAGTAGTTCTGGTTTAGTTGGTGGTTTTATGTGTAGATCTGGTCTGCTTGCCTTCCTGGTATGCATCAAAAAATCACTATAGGGTTGTCTTTTATTTTCCTTTCAGTAATTGTTCTTGTCTAAAATCATTAGCACATCAGAAAATATAAAATAGAAAACACAACAAAAGGTACAAGCACACAACACAGATTTATGTGTTTTATAGCCCCCAAAACTACTACTCCATGGCCTATGTGGCTCACCATTGACCCATTATCCTTTCCTTATAGGACACCTTCCGGAGGCAAATAAACCTCTTACAAAACTTTTTCTTATATTAAATACAAGAAGCACAACAAATGATAGCATACATAAACTTATACAATAAAAATGATTACAAATGAACAAAGTCCGGTTGCTTTAAATTTGCTATCCTAAGTTCTTGGAATGCACCAAGACTCACCCTGGAACCCTTGTTGATTCTAAGATGATTAGCCCGCAACCTTTTATCTTCATCACTATCAATTGAATGCTTGCACACCATCACTCAATTGTTGTGCTTAATATAGTCGATATCATAGGAAAAGGTAAGCTTGCGTCTTAATTAATTATTTTATGAAAACCATCAATTGATTGTTTGTAGTCCTTAAACGACTATGTGTTGAGATGTCGACTTTGGAACCTTTTGTTCATTCTAAGAAAACATGAGTTGGCTCCATCAGTTGATTGAAGACCTTTTTATTCGATCTAAAATGCTTAGGTTGATTTTCCAAGTTGATTTCTAAACTTTTTGTTCAATTAATATGAAAAACTATTAGTCGACTGATCAAGTGATTGAATAATTATTTTTATGTTGGACACACTGTTCATAATATAAAATACTATCCGTTGACTTCTCATGTCAATAATTGAATAACTTTTTATTTTATTTTCAGGCTCAAAATAATATTGATGCCAAACGCATTGTTTATTTAGTTGACTGGCAAAGTCAATTGAAGGTACTCTTGGTGTTGAATATATTATTCATAGTGCTGAAAATAGTATTCATATAAAATTATCTCATGTTAAGAGATCCTATGTCTCCGAGACTTCTTATATGCCTAGTATAGGTGGACTTCACCTTACTAAAACTTTACATGTCCAAAACCGTCTCTGGGACTTCACCCATTGCCCTATCTCAAGTCACCCTTAAGTCAAGTAAAATCAAAATCAAGTTGACTGATATTTGCTTGAGTCAACTAGGTTGCTAAGTCGATTCATATGACTGTTGGACAAAATAAGCTTGTCATATTGTCTAGTTGAGTCAATTGTAAGGTTTCAATCGACTGATCATAATTGAGTCAATTGAATACTTATGGAGTTGTTTGGAGTTAAAGGCGTTAGCAGATAAACTTGTTATCTTATCTAATCCAGTTGATTGGATGTATAATTAGGTGACTATGTGGAAGACTTAATCAACTAATTTTTAATTGTTGAGTGATAATATCATAATAGTCAATTGTTGAAAGGTTCAATCAACTGATTCAAACTAGAAGTTATCCGAATGAGCTATCTTATCATTTATTTGAATGCACCTTAGAAATTTCAAGCTTAATTTACTTGACAGATCATGGTACATAAAGGTTCAAATCACATAAATAATTGTTATTAGTATTTGTAATTACTCTTATTAATTTTATTATTCATGCACTTGATCTTTTTATTTGATTTCGTTAGTGATACGGGTTATGACGAATGGACTCAGAAGATGATGTGGCAGTTAGAGTTAAAGTGACGGGCGGTTAAAATCAAGATGATGTGATAGTCACATTCGAGAAGGGACAATATCCTCTCATCTGATTTTGATTAATAGCTCAGTGCTAAGGTTTTTGGATTCAACTAGTTCGAGTTATAATCCGGACGGGGAGAGACAATCAACCCTTAAGCCAAGCGAACTGGGAAGTTTAGTGTCTTAAGGGCTGCCAGATCTTAAGGCGATTAAGATTGAAGTCGGCCGGTTTTATGTGTCAGCCGAAATAATTGACTCACTCCACAAAAGATCAACCATAGGTACGGTCAAGGGGAAAGTTAAACTCCTCCATGTATATACCCGGGTGACCCCTAATGGTCGGTCGCCCTAATTGATTTCCAGGTGACAATGTGCATGTGTATCCATCCAGTCACAAAGTCGGACGGATTTATATGCCCTGGTCGTACAGAAAGTCAGTCGAGCAATGACATGATGTAGCTCAGGTTAATATACTGACCAAATCTCTCAGAACGTAACCGTGTCTCTCTTGGTAGCCCATTATATGTCCGGTCGGATAAAAGGACGATTAGGCTTTCAACACTTATCCTCATATTATCACCTGGATGAGATTCCAGCAAAGCATAGATTATCAGAAGGATTTCCAGGGAGCATAGGGGCATTGTATTATTTCTTGAGCAGATTTCCAATATGACTAAGGCACTATATCATTCTACGAACTAATGTCTCAAGACTATGTAGAATATAACTGAGCGGTTTAATAACCAAGGCAGGTATAAAGGCAGCAGGTCTTAATGGTCGGCCAAGATACATACAGTATAATACATCACAAAGCACATTATACAGAATGCAACCGAACAACTCAATAAAAGTGGTTGACTTAAAGACCGACCGAAATATATTCAGTAGATAACATCCCAGCAAGGCGGCGGCTTAATGACCCGCCAAGATATATCCAACAGACAACACCCTAACAACCTCTCATAATAATAACTATGTGTCAGAGAATATTCTACTGGAACTTTTTTAGAGGACTATCCTGTCCCTCGTCAGCCGACCACTTATAACAGCATATTTCTTCATTAACTTCAGTGATAATAGAAACTATAAACGACAAAAGAGATATACATCTAGGTAAATGGAATATTCCTTGGATGACTATGCAGTATTGCCTAGGTTGTATACTCTCCTTTACCTAACAATCTCTTACACACTTTGTCACCTCATGATTGCGGATGTTATGTGAGGTGGTATATAAAAAGGAAGTCCTCTCCGTGACGGAGGTACGCTCTCTAGAGATCTTAAACTCGTCCTTGTGCACACATTTGCTAATATTCTTCATCCACCCACTCAAGCTTGTACTAACTTGAGCGTCGGAGGGCCTTCGCCACGGACCCCCCTATTTCTAGGCACTGATGCTTTATTGGATCGTTTTCATGTGCTCAGGATTCGAGGGAGTCTTCTTTTCAAAGGAAAAGGTCTTTTACCAGTCAATCACCGATTCATCGTGTCCAGCGCATTATTTCTATAGTTTTCAGACCGAATCAGTCACACACACATATATATATATATATATATAACAGTGATATCTTGCGCGATGCGCACAGTGCGCGACTGTACGCGTCGCGCAGGATATCAACAGCTTTATTTTTTTTATTTTTTGATTTTTTTTAATATTTTAAATTAAAAAAATCAATTAAAAAAATTAACATTTCCTTATATAAATTTCTAATACATTAA
>JBBMJZ010413099.1:15950851-15975807 GCA_037833815.1 Zingiber zerumbet
TATTAGACTTCTACCAACAAATACAAAAGTATCAGGCCCACGTTGGGCCTGATATGGCATCGTATCAGGCCCACGTTTCGACAAAGATTTATTGTTTTTACCATACAACTACTTTGTAATTAAAATACAAAATTATATATTGTACCTGAGAATCTAAAGGTTTGACTACTTGAATCCCAATTTTGAAATATATTGACCAAAATCCCACGAATGTGCTGCATATCTTGTATGTCCAAGAAAATGCTGAACGGTGACTGTTTTATCAGCGCTATGTGACGGTCATGTAAAATAACAGACACTTTATGCGTTCCTTTCTTCGTGGAAGCCTGAAAAAAACTTTTAAAGTGACCTAGGACACTGTTCCAATGCAGTTTCTGTCCAGCGTCACCTGAACCCTACATTTTATAAAAATTATAACATTTTAATCATACTAATTGAGATCTCAAAATCACAGAGTTTGTAAATTGGTACCGTTAAAGCTATTTGATCTAGAGATGATGTTGATACACCCGATCGACTTCTTTGCGCCATTATGAGACGAGATGATTTACGTAAACCCTAGAACCATTCACTGGTGCCTCGCGAACAGACGTGATTTTAAGCACCGAAATGCTTGATGCTAGATTGAGAAACACTCGAGATCACTAAACTAGGGTTTGATAAGAGGGAAGATTTCTCCACAGATTTGGAGCTGCACTCACGTGTTACGTAGGAGGGACGTAGACAAATGAACGAAGTTTTTTTTAAAAAATCAAATTTATTCAAAAAGTGGTTCGGATGCTTGGGAAATGACGACTGACCAGAGGCGATTGGTGGGAGGGTTATATTGGGTATTACACTTCACTTACCTGCACCTTTTGGTAAATACAAAAAGGTGATGCACCTTTTAGTAAATATATTATACCAAATACGTGTTTTGGTAAATTACCGTTGAAACTTATCCATAGGCACGTGGTCATCAACGTTGAGAATAGCTAATTTTTAAAAAACAGAATGTCTATCATTATTTCTGTTATAATGTAAAAGAAAAAGATTTGAACAAGTAGTAAGATCACTTGCTAAGGTTAGAAAATCTGAGCTTAAAAATTTGAAGTTAATTAAATAAGAAATCTAAGGATGTTTTAACATATACTTTTACTGTTACATAATTGTCGCCATTCACATGAAGTTACATATCATAAGTTGTATAGAAAACAGGATTCCTAAAATACTATAATTGTAGAATTGATGGAAATAACAAAGTTATGAGCTCATGCATCTTACATTATAAAGCATAAGCTTATCATTACTTGAAATTAACTTGAGAATAAACAAAGATCACACTCTTGATTAATAGATGGAAATGACATTAGAACGGAGATTAGTACAAGTGACATAACTAAGATTTAAAATTTCAAGCCAGAGTTTTATTTTATGACCGGAAGAATATAGTTTCAGTACCATATTAAACTATTCCGATATGATTTTGAATACTTTTTTAAATATAAAATATATTAATTAAAAAATATTATTATTATTATTTGATTGTCATAAATGCTTACTATTATGTTATATTGTTGCAAAAGGTGGAATCCGCCACCCTAGCGGCCCCCTGAGCCCGGCCCCACAGGATTTCAGAGGGAGTAAACCACGGTTAAGCTGGACGGGTGAGTGGACTGGGGGTCAAGGGAATTTGAGCCAGCAGACCAGAAATATGATTTCCGTGTGCAACTGGTGACCCTCGAACCCACGCGCTCATGTTGCAAACACCAGGCCACTTACCAGCTGATCCAGCCCGTGGGGGCTACTATTATGTTATATTGAAGATATTGAATGTTGAGTTCAAGTTTTGATATTGCTTATTAAATCTTTCACAACAATGTTAAATGTATAAATTTAAAATTTATATTTTTATTATTATTTCATATAATTAAATATTCTTAATTACAATTTTGTTATAGAGGCATCAAGGCTTTCAATGGTAATGAAGATAGATCCTCATGTTTATTGTAAAGGCATCAAGTCCAAAATCTTGCATTTATAATAGTAATGAAAATTGATCAGAATGGCTAAGTGAGCAGCCTCAGGAGACCGGAAGGAGCTTACAGATGACCAAAGGTCGTTGAGTTATCCAGAATCGTTATCGAGTCATTATCAAAGCGGATAAAGCCTGAAGCCGTGTCAGTAAAGATTACCAAAAGGCTTCTAGGCATCGGAAGGTGTCATGTTATCACAATGGTCAGATCGAGATGGAGTCTATAAAAAGGATTGAAGCTCGAAGAACAAAATACAACACACTCTCGAATACTTCTGTTTTCAATTCTTTATTTACTCTCGTGCTTATCTGTTGTAAGAGGTTTCTCTGGCTCCGGTTTGTTTCCGAAGAGGAGAAGATAGTGGACAAGTGCTTTCTAGTTCTTAAACTAACAACTCGTGGGTTGCAAACCAAGTAAAATCTGTCTCCTTTCTCGTGTTTTATTTGTTTTCGATTGACTTGTATGTGTCCTTGTCAAGTGATTAGCAAGAGAAATCTAAATTTTAATTGCAAAACGCTATTCACCCATCCACTCTAGCCATCAGAACCACTTCCGCAGCACCAACAGTTATGTATATTCTTTACTCACGAATGTGATATTTTTCTGCATCTTAATCTTATTGTTTGAATTTTTTTCCTCTTTTTAATAGATGAATGCTTAATATGTTTCACTTATAATGGGCCAATTTATATTTATTAACATACTAGAGTATGTGATGCTCGAATATATGTATGGTTGTGTTACTTGATTTCTAGTGTCTCGGTGGCATAATGATACAAGAGAGGTGTTAATGGAATTGTACCACTAGTGGGGTGGCTATTCCTAATCATGGAAAGAGAATTCATTTGAGGTGTGACAATTTTGTCAAAGCATAGTCAATTTGCACTTTCACATTTACTTCAACAAATTATTGGATTTACACATATGTCTAAGTTTTGTAGAACTGTTGGATGCGGGTAGAGGGAGGTCAATAAACTCTTCAATTTCATTCAAAACCTCAATTCCTACTCTATGACCTATGATCCTTAAGACACTGTCTACATCGCCTCTACCATTACTCCTCGGAAATCCTCTGAAGGTAAGAGACCTCTTACAAAACTATTCAGATTAAAATAATATGAGAAAAACACAAATGAACACAAAAGTACAAAGAAGATAAAAGATTACACTTTTCTTAATGTTGCTTTTTGATTGCTTGGATGAGCAGTAGAATCTTGATTAGGTTCATCTCCGTGCAAGAAGTAAAAAGGGTTGGAGCAAACAATTCATTAAAAGAGAGCTCTGATAGAACTCCACAAAGGCACTTTGGAGGGTAAACTGGCTAAGCAAGTTTTGCTAAGAAGTCAACTCAGCAGTCTGAGATTAGACAAGGAGAGTTAATGCTAATCTACACTCAAGACTCAAGGAGGTCCTGACCAGATTGAATATTCTTAATGAACTAATGTCTAATTGAGACATTATCTGATGTGCAATCAATGCATTCACAGAATGACACAATGGGTGTTGATTCTGGATTTGTTTTATATTTCAAAGAATCTCAAGGTATGTACACTAGATGAATTCTTTTCTACTATGGAATTGTTTGAATCTCGGGCTACAGATCAAGATTAGAAAAGTGAAGAATACAAGAAAGACAATGTGGCTCTAGCAACAACATAGGAATCCGACTTAGAGTAATCGATGTATGGTAACCAGGAGTCATATCTAGTAAGGAAAATCAAGAGATTTTTTCAAAATAATAATTTTGACAGCATCCAAGGCCAGAAATTTGAAGGCAATTTGGTGTGATTTGTCATCGAAGATTCAACAAAAGAGTTTGATCACAAAGTAGGAATGGCATATATGGCAATCCATGAGGAGCAAGACACACTTAAACTGATGGGAGCGATAGTGAAGGAATATCATCTTATGATTTTGATACGGTGAGGTACGTGACTTGCATTCCGATAAGTTATATGACGCTATAAAAATGCTTTCTGAATCCCTTTATAAAATTAGAAGCAAATATATAGATTTAAAACAAGAGAACATTGATTTAGAAAATCAATTAATAAATTCTTGTTCAAAAGTCAATTTTAAAAATTTAATGGCTGAAAATGTAAGATTATGGGAACAAGTAGACACCCTTAAATTAGCCATGGATAAATTTTTTATTGGTTTTACCAAGATGAACTTATTGTTAAATAACTAAAGACCAAAATTTAAAAGGAAGGTTTAGGATTTGGAGGACCTAAACGTAATATTGAAAACTTAGGAGCCAAGTTAAAAATATTTTGAAAAGTTTCAACTCTAAAACACATTTCCTAAATCCAATAGGCACAAATTTATTTTGGGTATCAAAATCGATTTTGAATTTTAGGAAACCCCTAAGATAGTCAACCATAGAAAATTAAGTTTTAAAATATTATATGGTTGACTCGGTTTGAGAGATGCATGCTAAAACTATGCAATTTTGAAAAATCTATTTAAAGTTTTCTTAAAAAATATCTTGAAAATTATGGCATGTTAGCTTTAAGTGTTCAAAATTTCATGATTTTTTGAGGTATATATATTTTCTAATAATGTTTTAAAGAAAATTAACTATAAAGAATTTGATTTTAAAAGTTATATGCTAAAATTTCAAAAAATAATCTCCATGGAAATTATTTTTTCTGGGAAAATATGACATGTTAACTTTACCATTTACATGGCCAAAATTTTAGAATTTTTTGAATTTAATGGATAATTAAATTGAGATAGTTAAGGAAATGTTGGATTTTAAAATTTAAAGATAAATCCAAAAAAAAACAAAAGACTTGAAATTCTTAATTCCTGGATTATTTAGGCCCCATTATTGAAATGTCAAAAGAGGAGTAGGTTTATGACTAAAAAAAATCTAGGAGGAGATAATACATACAAAGGGAAGAGGGAGAATGGATGCAAGGAAGACTAGGATTAAGTCAAACTATTTTCTAGATTTATTTCCGCATTTAATTCTCTATTATTGCTATGTCTAATGTTGTTTTACCCTAACATAAATAATTTTTATAAAAAAAAAACAAACAAAACAAGAGAGATTGTTAGTATTCCGAGTGGTTTGACCACAAGTTTTGATGTTAGACAAAGGGTTTAAGTTAGGCCTCGTGTTTGATCTAATGTGTTCATCTAAGTGTGCAAGAACTTCAAAATACACACAAAGTTAAATGATGGTGCTGGGTTTGTGGAAGCTCAAAGAATGGTGGTATGGGACACTCGAAGGACAAGAAGTATCAAAGGTAAGTACTTCTAGAGCAGAAGACACAAGCAAGCAAGAAGGATGACATAAGAAGGGAGCTGAGCTTGGTACATCCAAGAGACGAATGGATTAGCGGAAGAGTATACAAGTGGAGTGAGAAAGAAACTGGGGAAGTGAGCCGAAGAGCTTGATGCATTCAAGGGATGAGAAGTTAGATGGAAGACTGTTGTGAGATGAGATGAGTAAACCTATATTTGGAGAAAGGGTAGAACTCAACTTGGGCATTTTAGTAGACTAGAGTCAAAGTTCCAAGTGACCATAGGGTTATTAGGTTGACCAAAACTTCATCGACTTAATCGGTTTTTTTAAGTAATTAGAACGGGAATCAACTCAATCAACAGCATAATCCAGATCAACTCAAGATAATCAGTCGACTAGAAAGGTCGTTTAGTCAACCGGACTTGTGTCAAGTTAGTGATTCAGATCGGATGAGGCAGTCAAAGATATGAATTAGCTAGAGGATAGATCGACAGAAAAAAGTGTTCAGTCAATTGAACCATGGCACGTCAGTATTATTGAATAAACATGGTGCTTTACGGATGAAGCTAGTAAAACAAGTCAAGTCATACGATTGAACATGTCAACAAGTTCATGGCAACAAGGCACTTCGTGCAGGAGGCCTATAAATAGGACTAGAAGGCTTGAGGAAGAATCACAAAAGTACCCTATGCTATAAAAGATCATTTTCCTTTCAAGACTTTAGTGTTTTTCTATTTCTTCATACCTTGTAATATTAGTGACTATAAGAAGTTCCTCCATCTTCGGCACGTTATCGAAGAGGAAAAAATTAGTGGACTTCGTGTTCATAGGATAGTGGACTTAGCGAACCTAATGTTGTGAACCATGTTAAATGGAGGTGTCTTTTGGTACGTGCATAGCTATTTGTTTAGCTATTTTTATCTACTAATGTGTATTTGCCCTTGCTAAAAACACAGCAAGAGAAAGAAAAGTTTTAAAATTGTAGGTAACAATTATTCACCCCTTCCCCTCTAGCGATTCTATCAAAGGGTTACCAATACCCTATCATTTTCAAAGGTTTTTATTAAATGTTTTCAAAAATGTTTTAAGGTTTTACTAAATATCTTCAAAAATGTTTTGAAAAGTTTTTACAAAATGTTTTTGAAAATAATTTGGATTTTACAAAATGGTTTTGAAAATATTTTTATAAAGGATTTTCGAAAACATTTGCAAAGGTTTTTGAAAATATTTTCAAAAGGATTTTATCAAAAGACTGCAAAAATATTATTGCAAAGGACGCTTAGAAAATATTTAGCAAAAAATGTTTCAAAAGATTTTCAAAGGTTTGAAAATAAAGTAATTCAAAAATATTTTGCAAAAATATTTTGCAAAATTATTTTGCAAAAATTATAGTTTAGAAAGGAAATTTTTAAAAATTTTAAGAAATTACTACTCAAATTTGTTTAAGGAGAGCTTGCTTATGGTTATCTTGCTTAGTTATACGTTTGACTAATTTTAAACAAGTGGCCCATTATCAAAAAGGGAGAATTATTGGTGCAAGAAGCATCAAATGGTCAAACCTAGGGTTTTTATATATGAGAAAGGATTTAAAGTTAGATATTATATGGTCCAATTTGTATGTCGAGTTTGCAAGTGCAAGTAACTTGACAAAGGATAACCTAGTAGGTTTGGTATATCGGATACCAAGCAAGAAAGACCTAGTAAGTTGGGGAGGCTAGATATCGAGCAAGGAAGACTTGGTAAATCGGAGATCAAATATTATGCAAGGAAGCCCTAGTAGGTCATAGGTCAAGATACCAAGTAATAAAGACTCAGTATGGGAGAGGTCCTTATGAGAAAGAAGGATGTGAGAGAGTATCTGATATCAAGGACGTGGGTAAACCCTTTAGGTAGGCTGGACTTAACCTTGAAACCAACATGAATTTTGAAGTCAAAGTCAATCAAGTAGCATAATATTTTGTATTTGTTTTCGGACTAACTCTGTGTTGTAGATTTTTCAGACAACCAACAAGATTTCCAATCAACCAGTGTTCAAGAGACCTAAAAAGGAGGTTCGGGCAATCAGATAAAGCAATGAACATAACTCAATCCAGATGATAATGTGGCAAAGGATTATTTTTAATCTTCTAACATAGCAACATTAAGCATTTATCTGAGAGACTGAACAGTGATTAGGCAACCAAAAAAAATCTATCAACAGCACTCACCTAGATGGAAAAGCTAGTGTGGAAGGACTCTAGTCCATGGAAAAGAGGATGCAGTCAATTGGTAAAGGATAAGTAACGAAGACTAGGCAAGCACAGATAAACATTTGTTTGGGCGACCCAACAGAGAATTTCGATTGATCGAATAAAAGGGCTCAACGAGGACATCTTAAAAAACTAAAAAATTAAAAATATCAAGAACATCATTAACTCTCAATCTTATTGTACTCGTGTTCGTCGTTCAAGCTCTACAAGGGCATCAAACAACTCGGCATCTTTGTTTGTTTATTATTCTTTTTTATTTGTTATTTTGGCATTGTACTTTATTTATCTATCTATTATTTTGCTAATTTGTAAGGGTTTCTCTCCTTTTGAAAGGTTTCCAAGAAAATAGTTTTATATTTGGGGGTGATTCACCTAACGAATTGATAGACAACAGAGTAGAAATCTAGGGATTCTAAACCACGTTAAATCAGTTTAAGTTGTCATTTACTTAATAGTTAATTCTACTACATTTTATCTTGTTAACTTTAAATTACTTCCACTACAAAAGCTTTGTTAATTGTTTTAATCTTCCGTTGCATACTTGTGATATTTAACAAAAGGACTTAGCATATTTTAAAATTCACTAAGCAATTATTTCTTACTATATGGATCCTCCTACATCATTAAACTCTATCCCCTATTATATCATCATCTATATTTAAATAAATTTATCTTATTTTATCATTGCTAACTAAGTTCTCTTTGAACTTCCTCTTCCTCATTTAATATGCATATTTATCATAGTTTCATATTACCTAACTGAAACATTTATTAATTATCTAAATGCATATTTATATCATCTTAAATGCGTCTTTTCCTCAATAGGAGTAACTCGACTTTCTCTCTAATATTTTATTTCTTGTCTATCCATCCTCATATGTCCGCACATCTACCTAAACATCCTCATTTATATGACTCTCATCTTCTGCTCGTGTGTTCGAATCATAACCCAATATTTAACTTCATATAATATAACAGGTCTAACCGTCGTTTTGTAGAACTTCCCTTTATATTTTAGAGGTACTTTACGATCACAGAGAATAACTGACGCTCTCCTCCATTTCAACTATTATATTTATATTTTATGTAAGACATCTCTCTTAACCCCTCCATTCCGTTACAAAAATGATGTAAAATACTTAAAGCTCTCAGGTACATAACTTGTCATCTTCTATCTTAACGATTGTCTTACTACATCTAATATTGCTAAATTTAAATTCAATATATTCTTAAACTTCTAGTGTTTCTCATCAAAATTCGAGTTTAACATTTACTTCTTCACGTGCCCCATCTACCAAAACAATATTACTTACAAACAACATACATCATGGTAACATGTCTTAGATGTGTCTAGTAAGTTCATCTATGATTAGTGAAAAAAGATACGGACTTAGAACTAGTCCTTAATGTAAATCTATCTTTATAAAAAAAAATTGGTTAATTTGCCTAGAATCTTCACTTTTGTCATTACATTCTCATACATATATTTAATTATTTTAATATACACTATGTCAACACCTTTCTTTTAAAGAATTCTCCACATAATTTATCTCGACCTCTATCATCAGTTTTTTTAGGTCGATGAATATCATGCGTACCATGTGGAATAATACACTTTATAAACTTCAATGATTGAGTTACTCTTAACTTGGCTTTTGCACTTTAGGTCTGATGTTGGCTTTCACAAGTTAATAGATCAATGCTCTCATAAAATTTGGATAGTTAAATAAAAATTTAAGAGAACATATAAGCTATATCTTCTATTGAGTAGTTGAGTATTACATGACTCTAATAGCATCTAGAGTTAAGAGAACATATGGAGCACATTGTCAATGAAAGATTCCTTTTAGTAAAAATAGTGTTGTAAATAAACGGAATGTACGTAAACAAATTTGATTCTTGGCTTGATAAAAGCTTGTTTATGTTCGTTCAATACATATAAGATCAATTAAATAAAAAAGTTTGAACAACTCATTCAACTAAACAAATATGGTTGAACACATATGTGTTCATCTTGTTAACTTTCGTAAACAATGTTCGACGTTCGTGAACAACGTTCGTGAATATTGTTCACGAATCATGTTCATTAATAAAACTCTTAATAACATGCTAAATAAACAAAGAAAATTTTTAAATGAGCAAAAAAGTTTGAATTATCAAGTTCAATAACCAATCAAATAATCAAAAATCTCAAACAATAAAGCAAGCTTGACTTAAGAGCTCGATAACATCAAAATGAACCAAGGTCAAGCTCATAAAAAATAAACAAAGTCAAACTTGAACAATCATTTCAATGACTTGGTTCATTTTAAGCTCGGCTTGACTAGGCTACCTTATCAAATAAGTTTGAATACCCAAAACTTGGTTCAGCTGGGCTTGTTTACCGTCCTAAGTACACAGACAAAAAGAAAAAAAACATTGCATAATACTATAAAATAATGGGAAAATCGAAAACAAGACACTAACCATGACTTTTTGACCACTGTATAGAATTGACGGCAGAAGTGTGACCATTTAATGAAACCAAGAGTCCAGTAGAAATCCTACTCTTAGCAGCAGCAGCGTTCTTTTTGCACTTTAATAAATTCAAAATATCTGATGGAAGTTCTGAATCCAAAGTTGATCCAACTGCAAAAATAACTGCATTTAGCGTGCAACTGCATCTCCACAATCTGTGTCGACAATTGCACCATTACCATAATAACTTTTGGTAGAAATTATCTGCAGCATTATTAGATACTGAAACTTTTCTCCAAAGATGCAGAAGAGATCAAATTGCAGTGCTTTCGAGGAATACTGAATAAAGAGATCTGCCTTCTTTTGGTTATTTCGTCAAAAATGTTGAGGCATTACAAGGCATAATGGTGGAGCAGAAAATAAAATCAGATCAAACAAAAAGGTTTACAAGGATAAAGGAGAGATCAAGATACCAGGAGGCTCGACGTTGGTGGTAGGAGGATTGGGAAGAGGCAGAGCGGCGGAAGGAGTGGATGTCGTTTCAGCCGCCAAGATCGCCCGATCCCTCTTGGACACGTATCTACTAGGAGGCTGGGCAGGAAGAACTACAGCAGGTGAGGGGGATTGCACGGGCGCGTAGCCTTCTGAACGGGGTCTCTTAGGAGGAGGGATAGGGCGCTGGCGTTTGTACTTGACTTCGCCCAGGTTCTCAAATTCTCCATCTTCGTCGGAAACGTCGCCGTAGGCTGGGTAGAGAAGATCCATCGGTGGTATTCGCGGAAACCTGCAGAATGTTACGTCGGCAAAGCAGCGTCACGCGGAGGCGGTAAAGGTCTCAGAGGAGAGCGCCAATTTGGGTTAGGTTAAAATGGATCTAAATGGTCGATCTGCACGGTGCGGATCCAAGTCAGGCGGGATGGGTCCCCGGAGAAGTAAAAATTTAAAATTTAAAATTTAAAATAGATTTATGTTTTGTAAAGTTGGAATTAGGTATTCAATTTAAGTTAGATTTTTTTTTTAAAAAAAAAATATTTATTTATGAAATGATTAAATTTAATAAATTATAAGAATATATATATATATATATATATAATAAATCTAATCCGATTTCTCAATCTGGGAGATAATGGTCAGGTCACCGAGTGCAGATCTCCTATATCACTTTTTTATGGTCCGAGAGATGGACTATTTATATTTATGGTCGAATCATAGCCGTGATCCGGCTATAATTTGTTGCGATCTTTTCCTGGGTTTACCATTCCCACCAGGTTATAGTTTGGTTCGGAGCGGGCGGACGGAGGTCATCGGTGGTGGACAAGTGGTCAGGTTGTTAGGCATCGAGCGAGGGTGGCCACCGGGCGGCCTCCGATCGTCCGCTCCGAATCAAACTATAATCTGGTGGAGACGGTAAACCCAGAAAGAGATCACAACTAATTACGGTTGGATTATGACCACGATCTAACTATAAATATGAATGACTCATCCCCTCAACCATAAAAAATGGACAAGAAAATCCTACTATCCGATCACCCTGTCGAATGAAGAATCTTTGACAAGTCAACCCATCAGTCACGGTCAGCCCATCCCGGCACCTGTGACGGTACAAATATTTGAGGTGGGTAAACCAGCTGTGGATATGAGTCAGATTGAGGATGACAAATTTAGTATCTATTTTTTTTTTTTTTTATCTTCAAGATTTATTTTATAGTTTTTTAAATTATATAATAATTTTTGTTAGAGTTATTGTATAAATTTTATAATTAATCCTTTTACCTTTTCTCTCTAACGATTTTGGAGCATACATCAAATATTAGTCAGAATAATTATATAAATTTAAATTATTTAAAATTTACAAATAAATAATTTTTTATTTTTTATTTTGATCTATTTAAATACATATAACAATTTAGTCAAATTTTTTTTTATATAATTTAAATTTATCAAAATTTTACAAATAGACTATCCATTTATGTTTCCTAAACCACTTTAGTTCTTGTGATTAAATCCTAGGATGCGTTTCTTATTCTATGTAATCTTAGTTATATGATTATCTAGTATAGATAATCATATAATCAAGATTATAAAGAATAAAACATCATCACTTATTTTAGTTTAACTTAGATTATACAACCACTTAGTTTTATATTTACTAATTTATCTTTTTACCTTTTTGAATTAATTTAATTGAGTAAAAAATCTTTTTCTCTCTTCTCTCCCGTGACTTCTCTTCTTCCCCTCTCCACTGAATGAGCAAGGAAAAGGGGCTTCCCCTTTCTCTTCTTATCGCCTCCGACCAGGCACGACAACCGTGGTTGTTGTCGCCACCCAACGCTAGGGAAAGGAAGGGGTTGTCCTCTTCTAGCCACAAGCCAAAGAAGAGCTTTCTAAAGAAGCTTCTGCTCCTCCTTGACTCCGCCGGCCAACTTATCAAGTTGTTAATCTCACCGGCCAACAAAGAGGGCTACTGCTCCACCGTGTGTAGACGACCAGCAGAGCTTGCTGCTTTGGCCAAAGAAGACTGTCGACCAACCTTGCTTGCCGTTCAAGCATGCTGCTCTTGTCAGGGACTATTCTGACCATAAGAGGCAGCAACCTTGTTGTTGTTCCCTGTTCTCTCCGGTCGAAGAGTTGCTCCAGCCGACCTACTGCTCCCTTGCGCCAACAGAACAATAAAGGTTGCTATTCCGACCAAGGTAGATATTTTCCATGCTTTGTTTAGTGCTGGGCCGAACAGCCAGCGGCCAACGGCGAAGGTGGTTCTGGCAGCAGCGTCAAAGGTGAAAGAAAACCGAATTAATTATAGTCTCTTTCGGCTCTTCAGATAAAGAAGAGAGAAGGGGGAGGATTATGAAGGGTAATTTTGAAAGAAAAAAATTGATAACTCCGGAATAATTCAAAGTCTTAAATTTCAGAGGTAATATAATTTTGGGTTACATACCGACTTTGCTAACGTGACGAGAATTATTTATTACCAGAAATTATTCATTATCTAAATCAAATAAAATTTTTATTGATAATCTACTAAGATTATGAACCATAACCCTCCAACTAAATACTCCCTAGTGTCATGAGGCCAAAACTTCTTCGATATTTATTCAAAGGACGCAACTAAGGTTTTGAAATTTTCAATGATGCACCATACTTTGCTTTTGTACTAAAGGACAAACCTAATTCCAATAATACCCCTCCCACCAAATAGCTTTAACACTAACTTTTTTTCCCAAACATCCGAGCCACTGAAACGTCACCTAGAGCTTCGTGCTTAGCCAGGCCTGGTTTACATGCAACTCATCCTGCTCAAAACGCCATTCCAGCGGTATAGCAAACCAGGAGAAGTTGAAGAAAAATTTGAAGACTGATTGTTCTCCAAAAAAAAGACTGATTAGGATTTTAACATAGCTCGGTGTAGTTCATTCCACATCTTCTTATTTATTCTTTTTAAAATTTTCTCATGTATGTATTCAATCGACTACGATCTTTTGTGTATTTATAATCTGAATGTATAACATGTAAAAAAAAACAATGCACACAAATGTTATGTCAATAATAGTTTGAAAAAAAAATTAGGATGATTTTTAGAGATTATAATTTATATTTTCTTAGAATATATTGTTTTAGGATTTACCATCTATGGTTGAGTAGTTCAAGATTTTGCAAAGATAAGTTGGCGGTGTGATTACAATCATTCGAACGTCAAATATTCGTATTTGATGAGAAATGTTTATTGATCCCGTCTGGAAGCTAAGTCGGATGGAGGCCGTCGGGCGAGGTGGATGGAATGTTGACTGAGTCGTGAAGTCCCGGAGGGGGGTATGCTGAGATGTCCTCTATGTTGACCGAGTCATCAAAAGTCCTTTGGTCAACGCTACCTGCAGCCAGTGACCGGGTTGGCCCGGCCCCCGGTACCCCGAGTCTCGAGGCGGATCCGACGAATATATGAGGAACCGACTAATGATACAATAATGAAATAAATAGAGAGGTGAGTACGGAAAACGTACCCTGGCCCAGGGGGGCGCCCTCGGATGGGACGCGGCTCAAGTTGTTGCGACCCAGAAGAGTGGATGGATGAGCCCGGACGAAGAGCTGGATCTGATGATGCAGAGCTGGATGCGGCACGAAGTAGGAAGACGAGTGGCAGGTCGGGATCAGACACCGGCACGCATACCGGGACACGGGCTCAGTACGCAGACCAGGACACTGGGTCGGCACGCAGGCCTGGACACAACATCATCACACAGATCGGAACACTAGGTCATCATGCAGACCGGGCTAAGAGGTCGGCACGCAGGCCAGGACACTAGGTCGGAACACGGGACACTGGACCGGCACGCAGGCCGGGATACGAGATCAACTCACAGACCGGGAAACTAGATCGGCACACAGGCCGGGACAAAACATTGACACGCAGGTCAAGACACGACACACAAACAAAAGTAGCACATAGGTCGGAGCACTGTAAACCAGCCAGATCGGCACTCAGTCAGGACACAATACCGGCATGAGGGCCGGGAACATCACATCAACATGCAGATCGGAAGCATACGACAATGAGGAATCTACTTGGATTCTCACAAATGGCAACAACCAGCCGTCGTGTGGAGGGAGCATCGGCTACGGTGCGAAGATGTCGATGATATCAGCACGACGAAGGGAATATGACCGGGGAGAGGAGTAAAGGGCTGCTGGCCCTCCCCTAGGCCGTGGCAGCATGGAGCAAAAAAAGGAGGTGGTGGTGGCTGGAGGTTGCTGCCGACGAGAAGATCGGCGACGTCGCAAGGAGAAGAGTCCAGCGGCGGCTGGTTGTCGAGGGTAGCAAGTCAGGAAAGAGGAGAACGGGAGAGATACTGTGGCCGGCGTCAACATCGAGAGGGAGAAGAGGGGGAGCTGTGGCCGACGTCGCGAGGAGAGGATGGAGCTACGGGCGTCGGAGTTGGCGAGGAGAAGATTCCGGCAGCGGCGTCACGTGAAGGAGCAGGAGGGAGGAGAGAAGGAGAGTGGCGATGTGTCGGTCCCTTGGTGGCGTCGCAGGACCTGCCGATGACCTCCTTGTGCGCGAGACGGCGGAGAATAGGGAGAGGGGAAGTGTGGCTGCTGGCGTCGGCTCCGGCGACGGCGTCGCGAGAAGACGTAGGAGTCCCGCGGCGGCATTGCGAGGAGGAGAAGGGGATCCGCGGCCGGCGTCAAGAAGAGTGATGGCGGCACGATGAGGAGAGGGAGAGGAGTCGTGATGAGGCCGGAGGCCGGCGGCCGGCGTCGGCACCGGCGAGGAGCAGGAGAGGGCGAAGGAGCCGCTGCTCCTGTTGGCGGCGCTCCCCTCACGAACGGCCCCCCTTCCGCTACAGTACCCCTCCTCTCATAAAGCCCTAACCTCCCATTTCCCTCTTTTGTCCCTCCCTTTCCTCATTATTTCTTTCCTACCCTGCCACTAATATCCGTATCATTTATGATTACTAGTGGTGCTGATTTTTCTAGACTTAGTCTTGCTCTTCCACTACATGATGCTAAACTTTCAAACATTGTAGAGGTACTAGAGTTCTGATCTCTCCAACCTGTAATATAGTCGTACTGATCATTATAACCCATTACCCAACACCATCGTGGTCTTAAATCTTCCAACCCAACAAGACTGTGATGTTGATCAACACAAATCAACATCCTCGTGGTGTTGAACTTTCTAACTTAGCACCATAGTCGTTCTGATTTCTCCAATCCAACACTACAGTATAGCATTGATTTTTTCAACCCAGTATCACTCACATTCATTCTAATTTCTCCAAACCTACAACACAGTGGTGTTGATCATTTCAATCCAATACCAGAGTGATACTAAATTTTCAAATCCAGCACAATCATTATTCTGATTTCTTCAATCCAGCACTACCTTGGTGCTGGTCATTCTAACCCATCACCAAATTGATACAAACCTTTTAACTTAGCACCAAAATCTTCACCCTGCACCACAGTGGTTTTGATCATTCCAACTCATCACCACATTGGTATTGAACCTTCTAACCTAGTACCAGTGGTATTAATCCTTCTAGCCTTAGCAGCACAGTGGTGTTGACCATTTACAATGCCATTTGATTGCGAAAAATATGAAACTACAATAAACTTAGTCGGAAGTGTCTATCAAAAATCATCATAAGTGTCAATTGATGCAAAGCCATAAGTTCATATAGGAGGCTCAAAAATAGGGTTGCACACCATCTCTACCTTCTCTACCCTCCCCTCTTGAACTCCATGCCCAAGTTTCAATTGTAGGACCATGGGATATGTTAGGGGGTGAATAGCACACGTTTCGCTTTTCTCAATTTCGTCATATTCATTCTTTCTATTAGATTAGCAGCAGTGGAGATATAGAAATAACTTAAAAAAACAAATATAAGAATGCACACTGAATTTACTTGGTTCTCAATCCCCTAAAGTTAGTACTCGAAGGTATATATATATAAAAGGTGTCTATCCACTAGTGTTCTCCTTTTTGGATAACTTACAAAAGGCGGAGAAACCTTCTTACAAAATTTAATTGCACACACAAGTATGAAATTTAAAGTATAAGCATGTATTAATAAAAGCAAACCAAATAAGTCAATGGTCGGTCCGGAAACCCTGAGTGTCGCATACTCTTCCTAGCACTTCCCTAGTCGCACGAGACAAACTTCAAGAACTTTCATGAACACAAAAGAAGATGATTGAGAGAATTGATATCCTGAGCTCTGATCTTGAGGTTATTTTATAGGTTTCATTTAATGGACCTATAAACCTCCTTCGATTGACCGAACCTAGTCAAACCTGGTCCCCACAATTGAGTTTTTAGTGATCTAGACTAAGCCACACAATATCGTCATTATGAATTTTATCTGTCGATAAGAACCTTTTTAGTCGATTGAACCAAGACACGTCACCAAACTGGATTTGAACTCATACTCAGTCCACCGAATTGTTCTATTTGAGAGGTGTGCTAAGGTGAAGCCTTATGAAATATACTATTTATTGGATAAATAAATATTCACTATTTGAGTTCACATTTTATATATGTGCTTGATTGAATCTTAAACTCATTTACTGAATATCCACAATACAATTCATAACATGAGAGAACTTGTAATTGGATCACGATTTATGCCCATCTCTACATGTGTAATTATGAACTAGCGATTGTGCACACGCGTTGCGTGAGCTAAGCCCTTATACTAGGCTTATACCAGGTGGGGCAATGTATCTTGAGCTGCCAGATTTTGTAGTTATCCTCATATACTTTCTCTATATTATTGAGTCTAGCTATGATGTTTTACTTTGCCATGATCTAACATAAATAAACATATTATTTAGTATTCAGTGTAATTCATATGTATGCAATTTATAATTGACTTAATGTTAATTTGAGTTGGCTTACAAAATCAAGTGATAACTATGTTTTCACTCATCATTCGTATGACCAATCAAATCAACATTGATCAATACTATTACATACATCTCAACAAATGAACTAATCATCATTCTATCATGATTTATTTAATTAAATGAACTAATCATTTAATAAAAATAAACTAATCATTATTTCGTGATGATTTGTTTAATTAAATGAACTAATCATTTATCATATATCATGTAGAGTAATCAACATATGAATGAACATATCATTCACATAAACATGCTGTATATTGTTAAAATATAACAAACTGACATGAACTAAATAGACTAATACTGTTCATATATAATGACAGTATAACAATAATAGAACTCTAACAGACTAAATAGGCTAACACCACTCCCACTAGGATAGACACTAGTGCAGTTGCCAACATAATCCCCTTCAACTTGAACTCATTTGAGGCAATCTCAGATAAACCAACTTCAATATTTTCAATTTGATCTACCATCGAAACATTTTCAGAATCCTCCTCAGATTCTTCAGGATCCTCCTTTGGATTCGTCTCAAATTCTTCAAGATCTTCCTTTAGGAACTCATGGTGAAGTAGTTTCACACGCAACTATGCATATAAGATTCTCCCTTTGGATAGCCTCCATATCTGGTGTACCCCCTTTGGATTCTCCCTTCGGAGAGCCCAAATCCTATAATTATCTAGGATTGGAAACTCTTCTTATTCGAGTTTCCAGGACTGGTAATCATCCGTGCCATCTATAAATTGAAATTAAATAAATCAGTACAAAACCGACTTAATTCAATTTATACAAGCATAAAACCAACATTATTAATCAAGAAAAATAAATCTTTTTCATTTTTAGGAGTCTAAATCGATTGACTCATTTGATCAGTAGATTGGGAATTCAGATCCCGAGCTTTGTCCAACGCTCTCATTAGAACTAATCTAATTAGATAGGGATCTTCTATACCTATGTTCGATTATTGTTTAATCTAAGTCTATTTGTGACAATCTCAGATTTATTGATCAAATTCAAGTCCATTTGATTAACTCAATATTCATTGAATTAAGTCTGGCCCATTAGAACAAATCTAATATTTATTTTTATCAAATCTGACCTAATAGAACAAATCTAGTCATTTGATTATATTTGGTCCAAGCCCAATAATCAAGCCAAATTGATTTTGGTTTGGATCAAACTAGTTCAGTTAAACCAACTAATTGTTTGAATAAGACCGGGGTCTAATTGAACCACCATAGTTGATTAAATCAATCAATGATCTAAATCAAATCTAGGTCTGATTGGACCAATCTAGTCTAGTTAAACCAACTAATAGCTTGAACCAGACTTAGGTCTAATTTGAATTAAAGTGGTTCAAACCAATTTAGTCTGGTTCGGTGAATCAGATTTGTTTTAAGTCAAACCAAACCAATTAATTAAATCTAGGCTCAATTAATTAATTGATATGTCATGCAATGCAATAAAAACAAATTACATTTTATTAATATACATTTAGCATGCATTAATAACAAACGTTATTTTGTTTTTCATGAAACCACGTCTTCTGCCCAACGTCAAAGCATGTCCGCTTCTTCCGTCGAAGCCACGCCCATGAGCACGCCGATGTTGTTTCTGCCGCCCCATGTAGTGTCGAGGTTGCTAACTACTACAATCAACTGTCGATCTTCCAGTGCCATTTCTAGCTCTAGCCGGCCAAGGACACCTATATAGCTATCCTCTCGACTTGGTCGCCGATGTTTTACGACTGTTTCTACATGACAAACATGTGGTTGGTAGTAGTCGCCGATTTTTTTTCTCCGAGGCGACTTGTATTTCCCAGCACCCGGCGATGGTGGCAGATTGCGACATTGTCACGATTTCACTTTCAATGACAGCTCCATCGACGATTTCTTCAGCGATGAACATGTGCATACCATTTGAACAAATCTAAAAGTATATTTGCACAGATATCTTGACTTATCATTTTACGTATTTCAATATAACAGATCTACGTGTATACTGCCTACATGCACATATCTATATTTGTGATCTTTATGCTTTCACGATAGATCATATAGCAAGCAAAAAGATTCATCATGCATTCTTAGAACTAAGGCAACACTCTGATACCATTGTTGATAGTTCTAAAACATGAAAAATACATATATACAAAAATTATAAAACTCACAGTGATCTCCCATAGTAGATCTTGATCTTCACTTTTCGTACAAAATGAAAAACTCACAGTGATCTCCCATAATAGATCTTGATCTTCACTTTTCGTACAAAATGAAAAACTCACAGTAATGCTCGAAGAAGAAGATCAAAGAAGATATCGAAGAATAACTTACCATCGGAAGAACGATCACGAACAAATTGGAAAACTGTTCAAGATTCCACGAGCCAAATCCCTCTTTAATGATGTTCTCCTCTTACAATCTTGTGCACACGGACGAACCTTACACAAAGACCTTTCACATATGGGACGAATCCGACTTTACACAATCCTCGCACACAGCAAGCTCCCGCAAAACTCCCTTTTCTTCTTTGGCTTGGACACATATATATTAGAGGAAGATGACTCTTCCTCTCCCTCTATTAATTGAGGTATTAAATGAATAAGAAGATGAAGGGGGAGGGGTGCTCTTTCATCTTCTTAACTCCAACATATTTAAGCTATGACTCAGGGGGAGCAAATAGAAAAACTATTCACCTTATTTGATTGATTGAATATGCATGCTTAGACTTATATTTTTTTCTACTTAGATTAGGATGGTTAGAAATAAAAAGGTTTACCAAACCCTAATAACATAGTATCAGAATGGATTGGAATGATAGTACGTCAAGCAAACTCTGTCGAATTTATGTCAAGACTGAATCATATATGTTCTACTTGGTGCACTAGACTTAGTGGATATGGCTGAAGCTACCTCAATCAAACAAGAGCTAGTTAGACCAAAATCTAATATTAAGTTCTTTAGGAGGGTCATTTTTAGGAAATTATCTTAGATGTGGTTACTCTAATGATGTCCGATGTGACTCATCACAGTCTAGAGACTTACCCTATAAACTCCTTCTTGATGAATATAAAGCTAATTTTAAATCTAGCATGAATCAAACATCCTTTTCAAAAATTCTTAATAATTTAAACTAATTTAAAAAATAAACTAATAAAATCATCAACTAAATCTAAATAAATTAATAAGTTAACTACTCTAATAAATTAATAAATTAACATTGAATTAATCTTAATTTAATCAATTAATTATTACCATATCTAGTCAATAATTTAAACTCTAATCAATCCTAATATTAAAGTAACATTTAAATAATTAAAACAAATTAAACTCAAACTTGTTAAAATTTAAATTGTAAACAAAATTTTGTTAACTAAACTCTAAAACAATATTAACTAATACTAAATTAATATTAACAATTTAGAATTCACCTTAATTAATTATTTTCAAAATTAATAAATTAATTACTTTAATCTTTAACTAATTATTAAATTAATTAATCAATAACTTTAACTAAAATGTAATTAATTAATAAATTTACTTTAATTAAATGACCCCCTACTGTTTAGTTATAATAAATGATTACTCTAAATATACTTAGGTAAAATTTCTAACTCATAAAAATGAAATATTTGAAATATTTAGTAATTTCTACATACATATTAAAAATTAAAAAGATATAAAAATTTAAAAAATTATAAGTGATAATGGAGGAGAATTTTAAAACCAGAATTTTACAAATTTATGTCTAGAAAATGGATATCATCATGAATTTTCATGCCTTAAAACTCCACAACAAAATAAACAAGTGGAATGTAAAAATAGAACCCTACAAGAAACTACAAGAACAATACTAAATAAATATAGTTTATCTAAATATTTTTGGGCTGAAGCCATTAATACGACTTGTTATGTTCAAAATAAAATTATAATAAACAAATTACTAAATAAAACATCATATAAAATTACTTCAATGAAATTCCAAATATAAAATACTTAAAAGTATTTGAATGCAATGTCCATATTTTAAACCTTAAAGATTACTTAGGCAAATTTACCTCACAAACTCAACAAGGAATTTTTCTTGGATACTCATCTACCAGTAGAGCCTATAGGGTGTATAACAAATCTACTCTAAAAATCGAAGAAACAACCAATGTTATTTTTAATGAAAATATTAATCCTAACTTAAATAAAGAGATAATCAATTTTGATAAAATAAATAATTAATATAATTCAACTCATCAAGAAGAAGAAGAAAAACTAAAACAAGACGAATAAAGAGTAAAAACCAACCCAAGAACAATACGTCCAAACCCAGATCATCCAATTAATCAAATCATAGGTAATCCTAAGTTAAGAGGTCAGGCCTGATCAACCCTTAAGAACCTAAGTCAAATAACCTTAATATCTAAAATTGAACAAAAAACTATAGATGATGCATTGTCTGAGCCTAACTGGGTAATTGCAATGTAAGAAAAGTTAGGTCAATTTGAAAGAAATCAAATTTGGAATCTAGTACCACCACTTAAACATAAGTTAGTTATCGACACTAAGTGGGTCTTTAGGAATAAATTAGATGAGAAAGGGAAAGTAATTAGGAACAAAACCTAATTAGTTGTCAAAGGGTCCAATCAAGTCAAAGGACTCGATTACGATGAGACTTATACCCCGGTAGCTAGGGTTGAATCTATAAGAATGCTGCTAGCCTATGCAACACACAAAAGATTCAAGTTATACCAAATAGATGTTAAATTTGTATTTCTAAATGGGGAAATTAAAGAGGAGTTCTATGTAAGTCAACCACCAGGTTTTGAAGGTTTAAAATATCTAAACCATGTTTTTAAACTAAAAAAGGTACTATACGGATTAAAGCAAGCTCATAGGGCTTGGTATGAAAGACTGTCTAGTTTCCTAAGTTCAAAAGGGTTTAAAGAAGGTCAAATTAGCCCCATACTTTTTATAAAACCCCTTGATTTATACATATTTATAGTCCAGATATATGTAGATGACATAATATTTGGGTTAACCAACTCTGAATTTTTGAAAGAATTCATAATTTTAATGGAAAATAAATTTAAAATGAGTCTAGTTGGAGAGTTAAACTATTTTTAGAACTACAAATTAAACAAACTAAAGAAGGAAACTATGTCCACCAAGCCAAATATACAAAAGAACTAATTAGGAAATTTGATATGGAAAGCTCTAAAAAACTAAAAACACATATGGCAAGTACCATAAACCTAGATAGTGACCCAAATGGTAATTTAGTTGACTTAAAACACTATAGAAGTATGATTGGAAGCTTACTATACTTAACTATATGTAACGACCCAAAATTTCCTTGTCTTAATTCTAAAAGTCCTTATTAATATTTAGAAATGCTATATAAATATTCTAGAGATTTTTAGAAATTTTTAGAGTATTTTTATGTAATTTTTGGAGGTCGTTTGGTATTTTTACTAAACGAAAGAAGTTTCGACAAAAATAATGTCCAAGCCGAGATTTGAACCAGCGACCTCCCACCGAACCAAACTTTGACCGAATCCAGCTAGCCAACTATTCTGCAAGCAATTCGTGAACAAATATGGAACGAGATATATATAAGTTATAATTGAAACCGAAGATACCGAATAGTATTAAAGGGATAAGTTAAAGGAAAAAGGGTTTAATTTCTTTCCCCGAACCCTAATATCTTTTCTTTCCTCCCGACGCGAGTGGCGATTTCATGCTCTCGGGCGAAAAAGGCGACGGAGCTAAGGTTTTTTTCCGACGGCCGACCAAGGGGGATTTCGTGAGCTCTTCTCCGATTAGGGGCCTCCCGTCGAAGAGAACACGCGGACACAGAGGGATCGCCGAGATTTAGAGCTCACCCGAAACCCTAGAACCTTCCTTCCTTGGTTGTAAGTTCAAGAACAGTCGGTAAGTTGCTACTCACCTACAGTAGGAGTAGTTCCGCGACTTTGTTTTCTTCTTTTCCTTGTCGAGCATGTTTTGGGTGCCCTTATGTTGCTTGACAAAATGTTCTTTGAATGCTAGTTTGAATTGGCAAGTGGGGGATTCAATTTAATGCTATTCTTTTTATGGCTGGGATTCCATGGGCAGATTCATAGTCTAGAATGTGCTTTTAATAGGGTATCCACTAATTTTTGATGAGGCTTTAATTATCAAGAGATTGGGTTTTAAATCTGCTATAGCTAACTGTCCAGGAAAAATTTGGTTTCTCCATGATATCAACATAGATTGTTTTATTCTAGTAGATCATGATTAATATAGGCTTCGGATTACAAGGTTTAAAATGCTATGAAATCAATTAGGTTTCACACACCAATTATACAGACAACAAATGTTTTATAACCTTGCATGTTATGGATTTTTATAAGAATATTATATGTATGTAGGTATCAAGTTAAATCAGTTCATGTGGTTGGTGTGGACAAGGATATTAAGGTTGCATGCTACTGTTTAGATACGAGGGGTTGGCATGTAATAGAATGGTTAGGTGCGAGATATGTTTATAAATTCTAGCATGCACCGATTATATGATTTCGGACAACCATGATTATTAATGCCTTGTATGATGGGGGTTCGTTCACATTATAGAGTCTTATTGGCATGCACAAATAAGGTTTATGAAAGATTTAATGAGAAACGTAGCTTAATGATAGACAATTTATGCTCATGTATGGATTAAGTTTAGCCTTGTTTTAGCTAGAACAGCCTTTCATTTCTAAGCAAGCGGTTTGATTTCCTTTGCTACCGTACCAAGCTTTACATAGGTTTAAACTTCAACAGATTCTAGTTTTGTTTGTGCTATGCATTTGACATGAATAGCCTTAGTTTTGGGAGTATTCAGTAGAGCATTTGTTACTAGTTTTTCCCATACAATTTTGGAACTATTGATTTTGAACTTAGCATTCCAGTACAGCTCTCATTGCTATTGGTTAAGCACCAGTAGCTTTTATTTGCTATTTAATCGGGCATGCACAGTTCTCATTACTATTAGTTGAGCACCAGTAGTTTTCATTGTTATTATTTGAGCATGTACAATTTACATTGTTATTAGTTGAGCACGAGTAGATTTCCCTTGCCATTAGATGAGCATGAACAGTTTCCTTTGTTTTGCTGTTGCAAGTATGAGCAGTCCTTTGTTTTGCTGTGTGCGAGCATGTTTAGTTCTTTGCTTTGCTGTTGGCAAATACAAGCAGTTTTATTTGCTATTAGATAAGCATGAGCAGTATTAATTCATATTCCTATTTCCTTGTTATTAATTCGAGCATGAGCAGTGTTTCTCATTTGTTATTAGCATGAGCAGTATTAATTCACATTCCAGTTTTAGTTTCCCTTACCACCTTAGGCGCATGAACAGCTGATATGTAGTCTTCAGTTTTAGATTTCATTAAATCTGTTTAGAGGTTTATGAGGAGTTATAAGTAAGAAAAGACCAAGGTCTAGTTAGAAAAGATAACAAGTAATTTAAAGTGAGAGGCTAGTACCCAACTTCCAAGGTTGTCGTTAAACAAATCCAGGTGACCAATTCCAAGGTCTTGGCCCTGGTAAGACCAAGGTCTTTACC
>JBBMJZ010413099.1:16001855-16018038 GCA_037833815.1 Zingiber zerumbet
CCCCCCCCCCCCCCCCCCCCCCCCCCCCCCCCCCCTATTTGTTAGTCAGCTTCTATATTTTGTTATGTTTCTTTTGCATCATAAATTTTTATTTCATTACATTATCATATCATGCTTACATATTATCATGCATTATTTATTTGTTACTTATACATGATTCTATCACGATGTATTTTTTATGTTTGTGTGATATTATGTTAGTATGGTTAGTGATCACTTTCTTCTATTAGTCGTAGAATGACTTCAGCTGGATTTTTGCTATAAGAGTTTTGGTTTTGACCTAGTTTTTTTGATCTTTTTACACTTATACTTGATTTTGATAGTGATACATCTGAAAATAGTCATGATTCACAGGGTTACTAAATAAACTTAGATTATGGTACTCATTGAGAAAAAGAAAGTTGTTCAAAGCATTGCACCTTGCAAAAAAAAAAAAGAGAGAAAAAGAAATGTCGGATAAAAAATAATTATCGTGTGGAAACTAATATGGTACCCATTTGAGATCAAGTTAGATTACTCGGAAAATACTTGTTATATTTCTCTTGATATCGAGTAATCTTTTGAGATCTTCTGTAGACGGTGCATAACACTTTTGGGGGGAACGAATCTTTCGTGTGGCAAGTAAGTGCCTATGGACAAAAGAATTAGAAACATGGATAAATGACAAGTTAATTATTAATGGAAGTTGAAATTAGAAAAAGTTGAGCCACTCTTTGTACTAAGCACAAAGAACTTTCAATTAGGTCTCACTAAGATAATTCAACTATCTTGCTAATTAGTGAAACTACATGATAGGATTAGACTAATTCACTAGGGATTATGATGCATCAATCACACACATAAGTTTAGATTGTAGGTTTTGTTTGAGGACAAGTAAAAGTTCAAGTTTGGGGATATTGATGTGTGTGTTTCTTACGTGCCTTTTTGTAATATTTCTTATACATTCTATGGCATTTCATGAGCATATTTTACATTCTCGCATCTTCCTTTTGTTTGTTTTACTCTTTTAGTTTGAAGAACTACCCTTTACTTATTTTTATTGATAGGACGCGTATCCTGAGCAAAACTAAAGTAATTAAGCATTGCAATGAGAAGCTATAATAAGGAACATGCTCTGGCCATGTCCCAAGACATGAGTGTGTTCCTTTGGACAAAGTTAATCAAAGAATGAAGTGAAAATGGAGTTTCTAACATTTGACACAGCCTGACTGATAACTAGCATTTTGACGCATTATTTTGGATATTTTACTTAGCATGTTATCCTCTCATATGCATAAATCTTGCTTTATATCATGTTTTACGAGTTGAAATCTATTTAGAATTTTGATATATTTTTTTCTATATTTTCTAGAATTTTATCTAAGAATGTACATTTTGTTTCATAGGAAAGCGATTCGAGCCATTGATGGAGATGTGGAGTTATCTGGATCATTCATCTAGATTGGGAGCATCTAGATCATTGATCATGATCAGCCCATCCAAATGTTCATCAAAGAAGTGGATGTTCATCTCCAATGCAGATCCAAATCCATGAAACCTCATCCCTATTGGTGTAGGAAGCACCATAATCGAACTTATATTTTGATGTTTTCAAAGGTTCAAAGTTAAGTTCTGTTATGATCTAATGGATTGATCAAGTGTGCAGGTTATTATATCTGAAAAGTCCTAGTTGGTCAGTTGGATCAAATACTAGGCAATGAAAGTCTTGGTAGATCAAGGATACTAGGCTGGAAGTCTAGATGGGTCAGTGGACTAGACATCTGGCAAGATGGATTCGATAGGTCAGAAAGGACTAGATATCAAATCAAGAGAAAGCACTGGTAGACTGATCATATGTTAAGTAGATGATGCCCAAATAGGTCTGGAAGACCAGATGTTTGGTGGGTAAGTTGAAGTAAACTCCTGAAGTGGAGTGATTGTTCTAAAAAGAAGAATAGTGAGGTTGGAGAGTTTGGGCTACTGGCTAGTGATAACTTTCGACGAGTGAAGTCGGAGAGTCCAAGCGATTGTAGCTAGGTGGGGGCGACTGGAGCGTACGGGCGATCAGAGCTATTTCTAGGTGATTGGGAGATGATGTTATCCAACGATCTACGTGAGTCGGGTCAAGATCAGTGTTGACCCATCTCCAAGAGATTGGAGGGCCTTAAGTTATCTAGTGGATAGATGTTGTAGCCTTGTCAACACTTTAACAGGCGACCAGAGAGCCTTAGGTCCAAGGGTGCCTCGTCAACAATATAAGAGGGTTATATAAATGACCTCGAGATAGAGCTTGGAAATAACTCTTGCTCTCATTTCTTTCTATTCTTTTGCTTGTTCTTTCTATGTTACGATATGATGCAACCTTGCGCTTCATTTCTGATCGGCAATACCTAGAGTAATTCTTTATTTTTCTTATTTTGCCATATTTATTTTATTTGTGTGTTTAATTTTTAGATTATTTTTCTATAAGGACTTTTCACCTTTATATAGACTTTCTGGAAAAGAGAATTTAAGAAATAAGAATTAATTTTTATTATTGTCGCGCTTGTCATATTTCTGCTCTGATTGATTATTTGTTATATAAGTTCTTGCATGCTTACATTGTGTTAATTTCATTAGTGCTAAGTTAACTTTTATATTATTTCTACTATGCTACTTTTATTTTAGTTATTTTCTTGAAATATCTGCTTGTAAAATTCGTAATGCTATTCAACCACCCCACTAGCATCAAGTTCGATCCTACATGATTCTTATAAGTATGATACTTATTTTTATAGTTTCCTCTCTCTGCACATAAATCATGTTATGTAGAATTTAAATTTAGCATTAAAATCTTTACCTTTTGAATTATTGTCAAGACTCTCCCCCTTGACCCTAAATAACTTGGACTTGAGTTCAACTTGATCTTCAAGTTTCAACGGATCCTCGTGAAGCTTGTTCAATCAAGTCCAAAGATCATGGACATTTTTGACAGCGCCTAGTCTGCACAAAATATTGTAAGGTAAAATATTTACAATTAACTTGGCTATCTTTTAATTCACTTCTGAGTTAGTTGATGGTTCTTTTAGTGTCACTCAACCTTCGAAGTCACCACTTAGTATAAAACTCTCCATTTCTGACCTCTAGATTTTGAAATATTTCTTCTCGTAAGGTGGTGGCTCATGGATGCATCAACTGAGTTATCCTTCATACTTTATATTCTTTTAGCACTTTTTGTTAAATAAATAATAGAAAAGAAAAGTTAAAACAAAATATACCTCTAGCTTGCTCCTCAAGCGGTTAGTCCAGTGAAGAGTTTGTTGCTCTGATACTAAATTGTAGGATCACTTTGACGCTAGAGGGGGTGGGGTGGGGTGAATTGTATAACTGTCTTTTCAACTTTTTCTTTATCAGAGTAAGTTAGAAATGTAGTGGAAATAATAAAGAAGAACAATAAAATAAAACAAAATGAAAACACAAGTTTTTTATTTGGTTCTCAACCCCTAAAATTAGTACATCCAAGGTATACTCTCAACATGTATCCACTAATGTTTTTCTCCTTTCTAAAATTTTCTGGAGGCAGAGAAATCTCTTACAAAATTTTCAAGGACAATCACAAATATAAAGATTGATACATAAATAAAATAGAAGTATGAAAACAAATCCCATATGAACTACTAGAAACTCGGAGTATCATGACACTCCTCTTGGCTATTCTTGGACTACACTAGCGATGTCTAGAATATTTTTTGAGCACTAGAATGAAGATGGATGTTTGCAATAGTTGGTGAAAGATGCTGCCTCAACTCCCCTTTTATACAACTTGGTCAACACTTCCCCGGTTGACTAGATCTCCCTCTGGTCGACCTGGACCTCCGTCGACTTAGGTACAAACTTGATCCTCTTCGATATAAGTTTTGATGTCACGGTCAATCAGACATTCCTAGGTCACCTTGAGCTCAGCGAAACTTATTTTATACCCAACTTTTTTGGAATGAGCACGTCGACTTTCAGTCAAGCAGACTTTTAGATCAACTGAACTTCCTTCTGGTTGATAGGATCTTGAGTTTGATGACCAGGACTAGTTCCCAACTGATCCTACCCAAGCCTTTGTCCAACTATTGTTTCCTGTAAAATAATAAGAAAAATAAGAAAAACCTAGTACTTAATTTTCCTAACATACTAGATTCATTTTCTTGGAGTTCACTAATCCAAAAGTTCTCATTTTGTAAAGTGTTCAGCTCCCAGCTGACCAACCTTAGACTTAAACTAGTTCCCAACAATGTCTTTCACAGCTTAGCCCCACTAGGATTTCCACTTCCTGGTTCCCAACTATGACTTCCACTGCCTGGCTCTGCTAGAATTTTTCACTGTCTAATTTTTGTTACATTACTGCAAGTGCACAGTTACGTCGTCAGTAATAAAAGATATTGGACCCACAAGGATTGAGTTTAATCACTAGAATCTTAGCATGGTGAGTTAGCTAAACAATTGAAAGTTGTGAATTTACGCACTAAAGTCGAGATAGAAGTAGAGAAAAGAGAGAGCTAGGAAAGAGAGTTGATTGAGAAAATTTGGTCTGGTGAAGTATTCTAGGAGTTTGATTTTGTTGTGACACTAATTAATGCACTATGAATTTCCCATCACCCATCCTCTATCTTTATGCATATGTAAGAAGTTTGACTCAATACTGACACTATCCCATGATAGTCATATCAGACTGCTATCTCTATGGTATTTGATGCTACTAAGTAGAAGGGTAACCTAGGAAATCCTGTTAAAAGGATACCCTTGTCACTAGGGCCCCCCGGTCATATAATCACTAGATTATGCAGGACACTTATTAACATATTATTAGAAATGACCTATTAAGCCTAATTCAATGCTTTCTTATAGAGAATCATTCTTCCTTTCAATGAGATACTCTAAATGTCTAGTAAAAGGGATACCCTTGTCATTAGGGCCCTCCAGTTATATGATCTAGAGCTTCCCCTTTATGGGGTGAACAAATCAATATAATCATTCAATCAAACATGATATTTAAGCATAAATACTTCACACATACATTTAATCAAATAGATATAAAGCATAAGCATGTCATATGGATAAAAAAATGGCAAATTCAAACAGTATGCATCAATTAGACATCACAACTACTCTTTTAATCCTAGAACAAATGAATATACTCCATAACAAGAGAAGATGAATCCAAAGACATAAAAATTGCAAGCTTAGAAATCCAATCTAAGAAGAAGAGGGAGAAAAGCTTAGTTAAGATGACGAGAAGTCTTTGAATCCAATCCTATGCTTCCAGAGTTAAAGGAGAGGACAGAATCAAATTTGGATTATCAATCGAGGCATGAAGGATGAGCAGATCTGGTCCAAAATTAGTCTTCCCAAAGGGAAGACCTTCCTCCTCTCGAAATGGGGAAGAACACCCCTTATATAGAGAAGGGCATGACCCCAGATTTGGGTCGTGCCATGGACGTGCCTTTTGACATGACCAGGGCTTGAAGTGACTCTGGAAGAAGCACACAACCATGTACTTTCACACAACCTAAGCTTGATATGTCTATGGTCGAGAGACACGACCATGTTAAACCACATGGCCTGAACTTTACTGAGCTCTGTTCGGGGGACATAGTCATGTGAAACCACACGACTTGCCCTGGGATAGACTCTGGTCAAGGGACACGACCGTGCTAGGGGGCACGACCATGCTAGGGGGCACGACCATGGCCTACTTGCTCTCGGGTGATGATGCATGTCCATCCCAGGGGGCATGATCGAGCTCTGTCCTTCTTCTAGGGTTGGTTTGAAGCACTCCTTAACTCTGTTTTTGCTCCAAAAATATATTTTGTCAAGAACAAAACAAGCACGAGTAGTGTTCTGACAAAGAGAGTAATTATACTAAAAATATGATAAAGAGGAGTGTAATAGCATAGAACACATTCAAAGAAAATAAGTGAATATGCGTCAACACATAAATAAAAGTGTATGAAATCTATGCATATCATACCCCTAAACTTGAACCTTTGCTTGCCCTCAAGAAAAATTCCATAATCCAGATTCATGTACTAATAAAGTGCATTATAATCTCTAGTGAGATATTCCAACTCTATCAACTAGTTTCATTGGTAAGCATTTTCATAGAGTAACCTAAGTGTATCCTAAATGTAAGTTCTCATGCATAGTGCGATGGGTGACCTAAGCTCTTCAAGTTTAATCCCTAATCATAGTCAAATGGTCATCTACCTGAATTCCTTGTATTTCCGGTGATAGACATTTACCTGCAATAAGCTTGGTTCATTTTTCTTCTACCCAAGGTCTTAAAGGTATGATAGATATCAAGAGAAACATATTATTTATTTTCCTAGTAACCTAACTCAGTTTCAAAAGGATAACTTGCTAGTTTCTACTTGCGAAACTATTTTTTATATCCCTTTATTTTTTTCCTCAAAGTAATTGCATTGTATAACACTTGAATTTCATATATATATATATATAGGGACATTTTAATTTTTTTAAGCAAGCTTATATGACTCGAGCATCATCCAGTAACCAAGATATAGATTAAGAAATCACCATGAAAATCCAAGTACTAAACAAATTTGATGAATCATGATTATTTCAGAGTTTCTATTCAAATTTAGGCAAAGTAAAAATGAGATCCTTTAAACAAGTCACTACCCAAATTTTTCTCAATACAACGCAATGCTCACTTCATGCTACAAGAGATAGAGAAAAGTTCACTAGATATACTAGTATTATTTCTGACAACAACATGAATTAAGAAATGAACGTGCTAATAATTTTACTATCAGATAAGTCAGTAGTAAGGTGAAGATTGATGTTCTCCAATGCCACAAACAAGCAAATCAATCAAAATGAAAACTAACATGAAATTAAGCAAAATGCAACTGAAATGAACTAAAATGCAAGGAAAGTATATGTACAACTTTCCCCAAACTTAAAACTTTTTGTCATCCTAATGAAATCAATATGGTAGAGGAGGGGCATAATCAGAGAACTCTGGAAAGGTAGGAAAAGTTTCAATAAACCATCTCTTTCTATTGCTCAAGAACCTATGATATTTATTCATGGTATCAATTTCAATGTGAATTGGTCTCATAACTCTCCTGAAATCCTCATTCAACTTCATTTCCTCCCTTTGGGCATCCATAAGATTAGTCATTTTTTTAAACAATTCCTTCTTGCTCTTAAAACAACCTCGCAAATATTGAAATTGTTCATCGGACAAATATTTCTGTTTCTTCAACAAATCATCAAGTAAAGCATAGTCATGATGAAGGGTATTTAAGATAGGAAGAAACTCATGGAAATTAAATCTAGCGAGGTCTCGATTACTTGAAGGAATATCTTTAGAAGCTATTATAGGAGAGGGAATAGGTTATTTATTAGCATTACAAAAAATAAAATTTTCCTTAATGTTAATGGTGGTTAAATCAAGATTTGACAATCACAATGAAAAATTATTTTTTTTAAATAAGACAATAGCCATAACCATCTCGTTGTATCATACATATTGCCAAACATATGTTTAAATCAATCTTTGGGATATTATCCACCATTTTCAAATATTCTAAACATCACAACTTAGTACTACCGCAATGTGGGTAAGCAATCCTCCTAAAATAATAGGACTAGTGGAGGGAAAATTTCCTAATTCCGTAAGGTGTTTTAAAAAATAAAATCCCATGTTAATTGGAACATCTTCCACCATCGTCCACAAATAATATAATTTAGGTAGCCTTATTATTCCTTCACTATCACCATGTCCAAATGTCATGTTTCTCATAACCAATTGAAGATAACAAAAAATTGGATTCATGATATTAGTAGCCTTAGATGCGTGTGGATTGAAAATAGATTTGCCACTGATTAACCCCCATATATTTGAATTATCGAACGAAGGAAGTATTATTTGTGTTCCATCACATGGAAATTCAAAGCATGTATTAAAATCATCAAGGATCCATTCATAGTTTGTTATGGCAATTAATGGAGCTTAAGATTTCCAAAATTATTCTAGGGTATGTTGGATATTTCATGCTCATAAAGTTATTCCATCCTATTCTCCCAAAAAACCAATCAATATCATTTTAAAACCTAGAACATCTAAGGTTTCATAGTCCACATATTTAGTACACAAGATGAAACATTTCAACAATTAATCATATCGACGTTTTTGATTATCACTATCAAAGATAATACCAAAGTTGTTAGATATACCCTTGAAGTGTGCCTTTAGTTTTTCTAAAGATTCAATCTTTTCCTTTCCCTTTCTTGTGGGGTTGCCATCTTTCTTGGAGCTACATCCCTTCTTTAGCTGATTCAACATCATGGAGAAAGAAGAAGCCAAGTCCAATGAGAGTTGAGAACTCTAGAGAGAGAGAGGGGAGTGTATGGTAAGAGTTGAAGAAAGAAATGGAGGGCTTGTGGAAGAAGTGAAAAGAGGATGTGGAGGGGGAGGGGTGTGGTGGCAGACACGACCGTGTGTTCTTACACATGGTGTGCCCTAGCCGAGGGTGAGATGGGCTTGGGCTGTGTGCTATTAGGTGGCATGGCCGTGTGAAACCACACGTCCACCACGTGTTAGTCTCGGGATCGCTCACATATCCATGTGATTTCATATGGTCACCTCGTATTGGTCTTGGGAGCGCTCACATGTCCACCCTGTGCTAGCTTTAGGAGCACTCACACTGTCCTGTGAAATCACATGTCCACCTTGTACTAGTTTCAGCCAAAGAGACATGACCATGTCTCTTGACATCGCCTCGATGAATGTGTTCATTTTCTAGAGTTCTTTATTCTCCCCAACCCTAAAAATGAAACTAAACATGAATTTGACTTAGGGAAAAAAATAGAGTGAAAAGGAAAACGTAATGAAGAAACCCTTGGGTTGCCTCTCAAGTAGTGCTCATTTAAGGTAGTGAGGTTGACCCCTATTAAGTTCACTCTAGGGGACGTGGTTTAGAAAAATATAGCCTCTTGTCTCCATCAAATGGCATCCCAAAGAAATACCTCTTTAGTTGCTGCCCATTCACTTTGCACAGTCTGACTTCCTTATTCCATATATCAACTGCTCCATATGAGCATACTTTTTGAATTTTGAATGGTCTCATCCACAGTGATTTTAACTTCCTAGGGAAAAGTTTCAATCTTGAGTTGAATAAAAATACTAGGTCTCCTTCTTTGAATTCTCATCATAAGATGTGTCGATTATGTCATTTCTTTATTCTTTCTTTATAAGACCTAGCATGTTCGTATGCATCTATCCATAATTCATCAAGTTCATTAAGTTGGAGTTTCCTTTTCTCTCCGAATGCTTTCAAATCAAAATTGAGGCATTGTATTGCCCAATAATCTTTGTATTCCAATTTCACTGGGAGATGACATGGCTTCCCATAGACTAGTCGAAACAGAGTCTTTCCAATTGGAGTCTTATAAGCAGTGCGATATGCCTATAAAGCATCATCTAGTTTTAGGGACCAATCCTTTTGAGATGTAGATGCTATCTTCTCCAATATCACTTTGATCTCTCTATTGTAAATTTCAACTTACCCACTAGTTTGCGGATGATATCGTGTTGTAACTTTGTGACTAACTCTATATTTCTTGAGCAAGTTTTCAAACTGCCTTTCAATAAAATGAGACCTCTCATCGCTAATAACTGCTCTAGGGACTCAAAATTGAGGAAAGATTATCTTCTTGAATAATTTAATTACGATTCTGGCATCACAGGTAGGGGAAACTATAACTTTCACCCACTTAGACACATAGTCAACTGCAACTAGAATGAAATTATTTTCGTATGACGAAGGAAAATGTCTTATAAAGTCTACTCCCAAACATTAAATAACTCAACTTCAACAATATAATTTAGTAGCATCTCATGTCACTTGGTAATGTTTCCAGTCTTCTAACATCAATCGCAAGATGTCCATAGCTATTTTTATAATCCAACTTATAAAATCTTCATAGCTATTTTTATAATTCCAAGATGTCCTCCATAAGATGATGAATGACAATGAAATAAGATTCTTTAGTGTCCTCCTCGGGAACACATCAACAATAGATTTCATCGCCACATTTCTTGTAAAGGAGTGGTTCACCCTAGGCATAATATTTGACGTTAGAGAAAAATTTCTTTTTTTTTTGTTGGTAAGTAAGGTTTGGTGGGATAACCTTGCTCGCAAGGTAGTTTGCAATATCCGCATACCACGATACCTTTGCACTAGATATGGATAAAAGATGTTCATCTGAAAAAGAATCATTGATGGGTAAATCATTATCTGAATCTCGTTGTCCAACCTGTCATATTCTAGATAAGTGATCTGCTACCACATTTTCTGTTTTGTTCTTATCTCTGATTTCAGTTAAATTCTTGAAGAAGCAATATCCATCTAATGAGTTATAGTTTGACATCTTCTTACTGAGCAAATATCGTATGACCTCATGATCTGTATAGACTATTATTTTTGAACCCACTAAGTACTATCTAAATTTATTAAATGTAAAAAAATACTGCCAATAATTCCTTTTTGTCATGGTGTAATTTATTTGGGTATCATTTAAAGTCTTGCTGGCATAGTGGATGACATGTAGCTTTTTATCTTTCCTTTGCTCCAATACTGCTCCTACTGTGAAATCACTAGCATCACACACAATTTTGAAGGGAAGTTCCCAATTCGATGCTTGAATTATTGGGGTGGTAATGAGGGAACTTTTAATTTTCTTGAAGGTTTCCAAATATTTTTCATTGAAGCAAAATTTTACATCCTTAATTAAAAGATTATTCAATGGTTTAGAGATTTTAGAGAAGTTCTTTATAAATCTTCAATAAAATTCGGTATGTCCCAAAAAGTTTCTTACTCCCTTCACATTGATTGGTGGGGGAAGTTTCTCAATTACTTTTACCTTTGCCTGATCAACCTCAATTCCATGCTCTGAAATTTTATGCCCTAATATTATTCCCTCTTTCACTATGAAGTGACACTTTTTCCAATTAAGAACCAAATTCACTTCTTCACTTCTCTGAAGGACTCTAGAAAGATTTGATAAACATGTGTCAAAATTAGTTTCGTACACTGAGAAGTCATCCATGAACACCTCAATTATATCTTCTATCAAATCTAAAAAGATAGCCATCATACAACGTTGGAAAGTGGTAGGGGCATTACACAACCCAAAAGACATTCATCGATAGGCAAAGGTTCCATAAGGGCATGTAAAAGTAGTTTTCTCCTAATCGTGGGGGTGTATTGAAATTTTATAGAACCTAGAATATCCATCAAAGTAGTAGAAATAAGAGTGTTTGGCCAGTCTCTCAAGTATCTGGTCAATAAAGGGAAAAAGGAAATGATCCTTTCTAGTTTCTTTGTTTAACGTTTGATAATCAATATACATCTACCATCTGGAATTGTTCTAGTTGGGGTCAATTCATTGCTTTCATTTCTGATTACTGTCATTCCACCTTTTTTTGGAACTATATGCACTAGACTTACCCACTCACTATTAGAAATAGGATAAACGATCCTTGCATCCAGTAGCTTCAATACCTTTTTTCTAACCACCTCTTTCATATTACAATTTAGTCTCCTTTGATGTTCAACTGAGCTATTGTGGCCTTCTTGTAGTAAAATTCTATGCATGCATAAGGAAGGGCTAATTTCTTTGACGTTATAAATGGTGTACTTGATCACTCTGCTATGCAATCTCAGCTCTCTAATTAGTTTCTTGGTCTCCAACTCAGTCAGATTTGCATTAATTATCATAGGAAAGGTATAATTTAACCCAAGAAATTCATATATGAGGTTAGATGGTAGAGGTTTAAGTTCTACTTGAGGTGGTAAAATTTCAGATATAGTTGAATTCTACTTAAGCATTTTTATTTGCTTATATTATGGTGCTAGTTCAAGAACCCTATTCAATCTTTGTGTAGGTGCAGCGGGGACCGGCAAGAGGGGGTGAATTGCGTGCAAATAAAAAGTAAACCCTCCTTAAGGCTTTTCAACTCAAAAACTAAAGCAACACAAAACAAAAGAACATAAAGAAATAAAACTCAGCTATTTGACTTGGTTACAACCGAGACGGTTGTTAATCCAAGGCAATGGAAAGGCGCACTAGCAGAGTCTCCTTCTTTGAAGGTGGAGAAGCCTTTTACACTTTGAGAGCACAGACATTGCTTAAGAGAGTGAAGTACAAGAGTTGAATTTCGTTCGAATTCTCTTCTTTCTAAAGCAACCCGAGACCCTATTTATATAGGGGTTCTTGAGCTCCCTGATCCTTCGGGATCAGGTTTGACTCGAGAGGGATCGGTCAACCGATCCCTAGGTTCAATCCACCGAACCTGCTGTACCTATCCAGTCTTCCGTCCAGGTGCAATCTCTATGGATCGAGCTTGGGTTCGGTCGACCGATCCTTGTGTTCGGTCGACCAATCGACCAACGGTTCTCCTGCTGAGTTGGCCCGATCAAAGTGCTTGACTGAGTCTTAGAATTATCTTCTGTTCGATCAACCGATCAGGATGTTCGGTCGACCGATAAGCTTGACGTGGCTTCTGACGTGGCATCAACGGCTTGCTGCTGATTCAGAGGGGTTCGGTCGACCGATTAGTAGGTTCGGTCGACCGATCCTTTTACCGTTGGTTAATCTTCTGACGTGGCTACTGACGTGTCACCAATAGCCGTCCTCTGATGCAAAGGGGTTCGGTCGACCGATCATGGGGTTCGGTCGACCGATCATGGGGTTCGGTCGACCGAACCATTGACAAGTCAACTTCCTGTTGACTTGCTCCGGTTCGGCTCCTTGGGTGATTGCGGCCTATCGGAATAGGGCTCACCCGAACCCAATTCTCGGCCTTCTCCTTGAGCAGTCTTCCATCCCGGCTTTATGTTTCTCGAATGCCGCGCACGTTCTTCTCGCCCACCGGAGTACTCTTCCGCAGCTCTCCCGTCCTTCAGACGCACCGAGCCCGTCGGCTCCTTTCCCGTGCCGTCCTTCTCACTAGCTGCGTTTTCTGCTCGACTTCCTGCGCTCCTAAGTTCCTGTACATTTAGACACAGGGATTAGATAAAACAGGACCTAACCTAAACTTGGTTGATCACATCAAAACTACCACGGGGCCCAACACTTTGTACATGCTCCGCCATTTCTCCACAATGCAGGCTTTCCTCCAGAGGATCTTCTAGTGTTGGTTGGAGCAGATCACCATTACTATATTCTTCTTTGCATATGACATCTTCACAATCCTTATCCATAGTTGTTTCAATTAGAGAAGTCATACAACCAAGTATCTATGTTAGAGTTCCACTGCACCATGGAAACAATTCCAAAGAATCTTCATGACGAAAATGAATGTCTTCCTACGAAGGGTTTCGAGCTCCACCACTCTCTTGACTTAGTTATTTTTTTTTTTGCAATCAACTCCACTTCCAATCTTTCTACCTTTGGAATTCTTAATGAAAGAGTCATTAAGCTTTTACTTGACCATTCATTGAGATTTATTACTATTCGGTCAATTACTTCATATGCCTTATTCAAACTTTTATTAAGTAAAGAATCTCTAGCCATCGAATCAATTGATTCTTGTTATGGAAAGATGTCCCTATGTAAAATATATAAATGATCAGCCAGTGCTTGATCCCATGATGTGGATATTGATATAAAAGAGTTAAAAATCTATCCCATACTTGGTATAATGTCTCTCCTTTTTGTTCAAAATGCAAAATTTGATTCCTTAGATGAGTTGTCTTACTTGGGGGAAAATACTTGTTCAAGAACTTTTACTCTAATTCATCCCAAGTCTTGATACTTCTGGGTTACAGAGTATTTAACCAAACTTTTCCAGCATCTTTGAGACTAAAAGGAAAAAACCATCAACAAAATTGAACATGTAGGGATCCCTTCATATTTCAATGTGTTGTAATATTTATAAAACTCCATTAGGTGTAAGTAGGGGCTTTCTGAATCTGACCCTCCAAACTGATTTTCTTGTATTTTAGAGATAAAGGCTGGATCAAGAATAAAGTTGGGAGCATGAATTTATCGGAGCATAATGGGGACCAATTCTCTTGCTAATTCGGGAACAACATGATCTTTCAGAGGCCTTTGAACCATCTTTTTTAGGCAATTTATTTGCTAGCTAGAGATGCAAAACATAAAAGCAAGAATCACAGTTCAGAAATTAAATTACAAAAAAAAAATACAAAGTGTAGAAAAGAAAATATTGAAATTAAAATAAGAAAATACAAGATATATATAAAAAAGATAATGTAGAAATATTTACAAAAAGGAAAAGGAAACAATGCTTAGACTAACTCAAGTGCTCGTCAACTGATGTTAAATGCACAATCCCCGATAACGATGCCAAAAACTTATTACATTATCGTAAGTGTACGGTTAAATCATCAGTAATAAAAGATATTGAACCCATAGGGATTGTGTTTAAGTACTAGGACTTAATCCATTGAATTAGCTAAATAATCGAATGCTGCTAATTTATGCACTAAAGTCGAGAGAGAAGCAGAGAAAAGAGAGAGCTAGGAAAGAGAGTTGGTTGAGGAAATTTTATCTAGTGAAGCGTTCTAGGAGTTTGATTTTTTTGTGATGCTAATTAATGCATTTTGAATTGCCCATCACCCATTCTCTATCCTTATACACATGTCAGAAGTCTAACTCAATATCGACACTACCTCGGGACAGTCACGTTGGAGTGCTATTTCTAATGGTATCCGATGCCACTAAGTAGAAGGGGTAACCTAGGAAGTCTGATTAAACGGATACCCTTATTACTTGGGTCCCTCGGTCATATAATTGCTAGATTACATAAGACACTTATTAACATAGGATTAAAAATAACCCATTAATACTAATTCAATGCTTCCTTGTAGAGAATTATCCTTCCTTTTAAGGTGACACTCGAGATGTCTGGTACAAGGGATACCCTTGTCACTAGGGCCTCTTGGTCATACAATCTAGAGCATCCCCTTTACGAGGCAAATAAATCAATACAATTATTGAATCAAACATGATATTTAAGCATAAATACTTCATACACATGTTTAATCAAATAGATACAAAGCATAAGCATGTCATATGAATAGAAAATTGGCAAATTCAAAGAGTATACATCAATTACATATCACAACTACTCCCTTAATCCTAGAACAAATGAATCTACACCATAACAAGAGGAGATGAATCCAAAGACAGAGAAATTGCAAGCTTAGAAACCCAATCTAAGAAGAAGAAAGAGAAAACCTTAGCCAAGATGATGAGAGGTCTTCAGATTCAATCCTATGCTTCTGGAGTTGAATGAGAGGATGAAATTGACTTCAGATTGTCAATCAGGGCATGAAGGATGAGCATATCTATACAAAAATTGGTCTCCCCAAAGGGAAGACCTTCCTCCTCTTGAAATGGGGAACAACACCCCTTATATAGAATAGGGCACGACCCCGGGCATGGGTCGTGTCACGACTGTGCCTTTTGGCACAATTAGGGCTTGAAGTAGCTCTGGAAGAAGCACATGACCATGTGCTTTCACATGACCGTATGCTTTCACATGACTTGAGCTTGATTGGTCTTTAGTCGAGAGACACGACTGTGTGAAACCACATGGTCTGACCTTGACTGAGCTTTGTTTGGGGGACATGGCCATGTGAAACCACATGACCTGCCATGGGATAGACTTTGGTGAAGGGGCACAACCATGCCAGGGGGCATGATCATGGCCTGTTTGCTCTTGGGTGATGAGGCACGGTCATGCCAGGGGCACGACATAACTCTGTCCTTCTTCTAGGGTTGCTCCGAAGCACTCCTTAACTTCGTTTTGTTGGATCGAGACGCGCTAGAGGGGGGGGGGGTGAATAGCGCTCGCGGCTATTTCGAATTTCGAATCGTACGAGTTAAATTACGCAGCGGAATAAAGAGAAAGAAACAAACACAATCGAACACAGGATATTTACTTGGTTCGGAGTCTTGAACGACTCCTACTCCAAGGCCCACGCTCCTTGAGCGTTTACGATGGGCAACACTTATAAGCTCGAAGTATTACAAACTAATTATAATGAAAGTATAAACAAAATAACTTTATACCGACAACTAAGGAATTAGAAATGAATCTCCGGGTCGTCGGGATGTCGTAGCAGCACTTCGGGATGATCTCGTTAGCAGCACGTTGAAGAAAGAAAGCTCAGAA
>JBBMJZ010413099.1:16044185-16054297 GCA_037833815.1 Zingiber zerumbet
GGCTACATCAGTCGACTGGTGCCGAGATGAGTTGATTTGTTGTTTAAGTCTCTCCTCTTATTTATAGGAAGCTTTGGACATTGAAGGAGGTTACTCGTTTGATTGAAACTCTCCTAGTCTTTGCCTCCAAGCTTCCAAAGCCTACTCTCTTCATTCTTAACATAAACTTTATCTTGTAAAGAGGAAGAGAGCATTGTGAGAGATTTGCTCCACCGAGAAGGAGAAAGCTCTAGCCGGAGATTGCTGGAAACTAATCCACCGATAGATTAAGGGTTCGTCTACTTCAAGGACAAATAGTGGAGTAGGAGTAAGCAATCCCCGAACCACGTTTCATCGATTGTATTAGCGTTTGTATTCTTGTTTACTTTCATTGCTTTAGTTTTTGTATTTCCGCTTACACAGCTAATGTTTTGTAGAGAAGCAATCAAATTGGGGGTGACCTAGCTATTCAACCTCCCTTCTAGTCGGCCACAATATCCCCAACATTAAGTCAAACCTTCCATTTGTATTTGATATATGTCTTTAGTTGTACAAAAAACTTGGCAAGATATATATGGAGCTTGGAGAGCTCGTGATTCAATGAGGCCAAGAGTTGATGATGGTTTGATGCAACAAATTAAAGTTTGGTTGGTGGTTTGAGGTCTGTTGGAGATAAAAAAAATGATGGTAGAAAATATTTGAGGAATCATAAGATGAGGAGTATCAAAATATAACATTTGGTTGGTGGCTCAAGGTCGGTTGGTTGGAGATCATAAAATGATAGTATAAAACATTTGAGGAATCTTATTCAAAATCTAACATTGACAACAATTAAAAGAAGACAAACTACATAAGTGAAGCGTGAATGATGATATATAGAGCTAAGCTAGGAATTCAATGTATTAGGCAGACGACTAACTTGATAAGAGAGTATCTTTATGATAAAATTAAGTTCCGAAAGGTAAGCTCTAGTAAGTGAACTATCAGAGTTGAGAACATGCATCATTAAGCACGGATATATCTCAATTTAGGTGAAATCCAATCATTAGAATATTTTATGGTAAAATTAATTACAATTGACTAAGGATTTGATTGAGATTGATGAATAAGTGAACTTAATAATTCATTTATGTCTAAGTCAATTGGATATTTGGCTGACCCATAGCTACTCAATATATATATTTTTAATTTTTTTAGCAACTAAAATTATTTTTTTAAACAACTTGATTTTTTCAGAGCGCTAAGCTTTTTCCATATTTCGGGTCAAGGAATTGAAAAAAAAAAACTGAAAAGGCCTTGGTCGACACTTTAGAATTAGAATATAAAGATCCTGTTTATAAATTTTCCATCACAGAAGGATAATTACTAAAAAATTTTAAAATAAGGGCGACGGCGGGATGGCGACGCTGGGAATTTTGGCCAAGCACTTCACTGATTTTTGTCAACATTCCTGCTAACAGATTGCATTTTTGTGGGCCAATGCGGAATTGAAAACTTCGGCTGGGATAGCGAGGCCGTCGATCCGACGGTCCGGATCGCAGAAGATCACTGCCTCCTGAAGTGTTTACTGCTCCCCCCTCTCTTTGTTTCTCTCGCTCGCTCACAAGTCACAAGGCATAAGCAGGGACGGACGGACGGAAAGGAGATACGGCGATGGAGGTAGCGGAGGGTGATGACGGAACGGACCTGGATCGAAGGGTCATGGCGGCCGTGAAGGCAGCGGAGGATCGGGGTGATCCGCCGCTGTTACGCGCCGTGGAGGCGGCGCGGTGCGTGCAAGAACGCGGCCTGGGTCTCCCCAACGTCGAGCTGGCCCACGTCTTGGTCTCCAATCTCTGCTTCGCCAACAACACACCGGAGCTGTGGAAGTTGCTCGATCAGGCCATGGCGTCCCGCTTGGTCTCCCCCATCCACGCCCTGGCCCTCCTCACACCTAGGCAAGCACGCGAACTAACCTCCCCTCTGACAGTAGATATTCACTTCTTTGCCTTGCACTTACGTTTTCCATTTTTTTCGAGACCCCTCTCATAATTATTGTTTTTGTCACTTCTCTATGAATTCAGGGTGATTCTTCATCGACAGGTGCAACCGGAGGCCTACCGGCTTTATCTTGAACTCATGAACCGTTATGCCCTCTCTTCTCTTTCGGTTGAGGCCGGATTTTGCCGAGACAAGTGAGTCTATGGCATCTCTTTGCACGGTTATGTAGAAAACCTTTTGTTTTCTTGTACTATAGCCAATCGTACTATTTATGCAAGTTTAAGCTTGTTGGAAAATATCATAGAAGGTGTGGCAGTAAACTCTATAAGCCTTGTGAACTCTTTTTTCTTATCTATTTTTTTTTTGTTCTTTTCCTTTTTTTTTCTATGAGATCTATTATCAGTTTCTAGGTTAGTTATTCTTTCCTTTGATGCCCTTGTATGTAACATTTTATGAATTAGAAAAATTTCAGTCATGATGAATTAATGAGCTGGAGTGAAGAGTGCTTTACAATGAAAGAGAATTGGATCTGAAGGAATTTTTTGACAGTGTCCCCAATCATTTATCACCACCACACTAGTAGTTCGTGTGGTAGCACATATGCAACATGACTAGAAATGAATGTACCCTCACTTTGCAAGTTTGTAGGGCAGATTATTAATCCATGCACATAAAATGTGATACAGTCTATTGTTTTTATTTTTTTTCTGCTTTAGGTCCCACAGAGTCTGTCGCTACTCAGGGGCTCCTCCAGGTGGTGCACTAGAAAGGGATTTTCAGTTGTTCAAGATTGTGTTTTCCTGTATATAGGAGGTTGAGGAAACACAAATTGCAACATCTTAGGACTGATGGTAGGGTCCATGTAAGGAAAAAAAGATTTTTCAACTAAAAATATTCTCTTGCTAGGAAACATGCTGCAGTAATTTTTTCTTCTCATGTCCTCCACACCTCTTTGGTAGGGTTTTATTATTATTATTATTATTATTATTAATTATTATCACTATCATTATTATTATTTATTATCATCATCATCATTGTTATTGAAGATTATTATTATTATTATTATTTATTATCACTATCATTATTATTATTTATTATCACTATTATTATTATTATTTATTATCATCATCATCATTGTTATTGAAGTCTGTCATAGCAAAGCTCTCTGTTTATGCATGTTCATGGCCTCTTCCACATTTTGAATAGAAAATATATGACCTCTTCCATCAAAATCTCAATCGATCAAATGAGTTCCTGTAGTATGAGGTGGGTAGACAATATTGGTCACAATTCATAGTTGGATTCGGTTTGACCAAAATATCATTAATTGAGGCAAAATATGGAAGTGAACAATACAAACTTAAATATGTAAGTGGCTGACATATAGTAATTTATATGTCATATCACTTTACTTAGAAATTCTAAAGGGGAGCCCGTTTTGGCATAATAGTAAAGTTGTTGCTGTGTGACCTAAAGATCACAGTTCGAGTCTTGAAAACAACCTCTTGTGAAGCATGGTAAGGCTACATACATTAGACCCTTCACCGGAATCCCGCATTGATAGGAGCTTCATGCACCGGAGCCTTTTTTTTAAAATAATTTACTTAGAAATTCTAATTATAATCTTAAGTAATTATATAACTTGTTTTTTTATGTAATTACTTATATATTTTTTATTTACACAAATGATATGACCCATGTGCGATGTGAATAACTTAACATAGATTGCCACTGCTAGTGTGAGGCCGCACTTTGTTTGAACCACTTTATCATCATATATGATTTTCAAATTCCAGATTTGGAGTTTTTTTTTTTTTGCTTAATACTTGTGTGTTCATTGCTTTAGTTTGTTGGTTCATTTCTTAATCTCCTCACATAGACTATTAGCTGGGCTGATTTAGAACATTACTCTTGCTGATTTCAAAGAATCCATTCTTGTTGGTTCGCCTCACACATTCTTTTTTAACCTCTCCAAAAATGTCCTTATAAAAAGTTGTGGGTTGTTTCTAATGTTGCATTCCAAAAGTTTAGAGAGTAGCAGAGAGTTAGATTCTTTTATGTCAACTTCTTGTTGATATGTTTCACTACTTCTTTTACCATTTTCCTTCATAGAATGTCTTTACAACAATTGTTATTTATTTCTTATATTGAATCCCTGAAGTGTTTGAAGTGGTATAAATCTTGTAATAGTTTTGATAATTGTCTATCCAAATAAATATAGCAAGAACAAGCTATTAATCTAATTAGTTTATGTTGATGATAAAGATATTTTCCCATCACAGAGTTATACTACTCTTTGAAAGTAGGGATTTATGTGGCGAGCTGTGCCAATTGACATGGGTGAAATTTAGCATTTTGCCTGTAGATCGACATACAAGATGAATGTGAGCTCTCCTAGCTGTCCCAAGCAATGGCAATTGCACACTTTAGAAATAGAGAGACAAGAGGACCAAGAGAGAAACTAAAGGAGGGAGAAAGGTTGTTGAAGAAGGGGATCAGGATTTGTTGGTGAAGCGACATGTGCAATGGGCAGTTGACAATGAATGAGGTAGAGGAATCGAGGAGAGGAAGAGCGAGGAGAGTACACAAAAAGAGAGGAAGGAAATTAAATATCTCTTAATCTTCCAAAACTTCTACTAACTTAATTAAGTATAATTGAAGTAGGCTATCTTATATAGATAAAATTTCAAAATTAATTTCAGATATAAAAATTTAAATATGATAGAGTTGATCTCTAGTATAAACAAGGATCCTCTTTGTGTTCCGACTTTTGTGATATTGGGAGAGACCAAGAGAGATCGTGAGAATAAGTGACAAAAAAACTTGGCTTTGACGAGGTCGTCTTGAGCTTCTTCTTCTCCTCAACTTCTTCTCTTGGCTTTGGTTTGAGTGCCGAGGAGCAATCACTTTGAAATCTTGATTAAGATTTCGTCTACTTGCATGTTTTTCATTTCTTTTATAAATTTGGTACTTACCAAATTAAATAAGTTTAATTACAAAATTTAAAATCTAATTGAAATCCAAAATATAATATTGTTCATCTTGAAACTTCTATTCCGACCTTTGTATATTGCTTTACACTTTCAACAATGAAGGCATTTGGGCCTTTAAATTTGGAATTGTTTCAATAATGCAAATTTGAAAGCAAAATATGCCTTAGTTTATAGAGAACTAGGGAACACCATTTTCTTATTCCTCATTCCAACATTCTAATATATCCTTATAAAAAATGAAAGAAGGATATAACTTACAAGTGACTAAAGTTAAAATTTAAAACTTAATTGGTTGGTTGCAAGGATCTTTAACTCTATGACTAAGGCGATCAAATTAATGAACAAATATAAATAGAAAAACAAACATGTATTAATAAAATAGTTAATTAAAAATTACAACTTATACTAAATAAAGTTAATCTTGTTAATGGTAACTCATTCAAATAAGTATTTGAACTGCATCGATACATCTTGACACTGTATCAATTTTGTAAGAGACTGAAACTCCAGCCTCAAGATTTTAAAGCTTATTTGAAATAACATGTTTTGCAAATGTTCAATCATTTGGATCTTTTGTCTTGTTCTTAGGTAAATTTTTCTTTAGTTTTCTTCTGGCCCACTATTGGTTATTAATTTTGATTTAGCTTGTCCAAATATAAGATCTGTAGATATTCTTTTAGCAGCCCTGGCTTATTTTTCCATTCTATTAGTTGTTGGGTGTACACTTGTTCTTTAATCAACTTTTCTACATTTTCTAGTGACTCCAATTAATTTTCTTGAAACACTGAATCCTATCAATCTATTGTATCCCGAGATGCAAACATACACATATGGGGAAGAGAGAAATAAATAAGAACAAACTATAACAGGGTAGCAAAAAAGTTTCAAGCATTTCTTCTTTGAGGTACCTGCATATTTCATTTCTCTTCGAACCTGTCCATTTATGATAATCTACCTTTGATGAAAAAAGGGCTGTTGCTTATCGAGGTTTATAACTAACTAATGTTGAAATCTTAATCATGAAATTGGTGGTCCCTGATTGGAATCACATTAATAATCATTATTCTAGAATAAATACCATTGTTTGCGGTACTTAGTTATTTTTGTTTTCCAATGTATTTTATGGTATTTAGATAATGTTTGTGAAAATAGGGATAACAAATCATATAATTAAAAAAAAAATATCCAAGAATCAGTTGTATCAAATTAGGAGAATCAGTGAAATTAAAATTAGTAGATTATTTCATATATAATACAACCAATGTGAATGCCTATTGAATGCCATTACATATCCAATTATTAATAATGCAATATACAAACAATGACATATTTATTTATATGAAACTAATAAATAATAAAAATGGACTATAGTCAATACTAGAATTATATTTTTACTATTGAAACTGTTGTCATTTATTTTGTTTCAGTTTGATTGTTAAAATTCAAACTGAATTTGAATTGATTTTTAGTTAAATGAAGTGAAATTTTAGGATTATGTTGAGCTAGAGAAATTATTGTAGTCTCTTTAAGTCCATAATAACTTCACTTAATTGATAGTGTGCGAGAGGAAGTTAGGTGAGCCATATATTTCAACAATGGCTAAGTTGAATGGGCGATCCTTGATTTGATAGTGAATCTCATGATGTAAGAAGGCTAAGAAATTTAAGAGGGTGACAAATACACTTTCTTCCTTGTGAGTTCTTGAAGAGATTAATTGAAAGACTAGATCAATCATGTTTTGCAAGGTTATCTCAATTGACCAAATTTTAACTCGATTTCACGTGCTTTCACATTAAATTTGGATTTCATCAATTTTCAATGTAAACTAACTAATTTCTAGTTAACTTTTTTTTAAATTTTTTTTAATTTTTCCTTAATTTCTTTGAGATTGCTCATTTCTTCATATTGGTACATGCACCTTTTTTGTTTAAATAAAGTCTTTCTCTTGAATATATAATGAGATTTTGAACGTTATAATTTAATCCTTTGCATTACTGTCCATTTTGCAGGATTATAAAATCTGTTGATGATGCTCTACGACTTTCTGATACATATGGGGTTCAAGAGATGGATGTTGGACATGCAATTGTTTTGTTTATCATGACTATCATGACAAATTTGATTGATTGTACAATTGAAGATTGTGGACTTCTTGGTAGTGCATATGCTAATGGAGGAAATCAACTAATGGAGATAGACATGACAACAAATTTAAATGAGAAAAGGAATGAGCATCGTGAATATCTGCGCCAAAGTAATGCATTAATGGCTATTGAAGTGGTTGAAAAAATTTCTTCAAATAGAAGAGCAAAAGTTTTCCTTCGCCTCATCCACATCAACATGTATGTATAATATAATGTGTTGTTTACTTCGATCATTAATTGTGACCATGGTCTAAAATTTCGAATCATATCAAACGTTTGATTAATGATTAGAATGATATTGTCCAGTATCGTATTGTGTCATACTGATACGGTTTCAATACTAAACATAAAATATATTAATTAAAAAATATTATTATAATATTTGATTACTATAAATACTTGCTATTATGTTAAACTAATATTTTAAAAATTAAGATTGAGTAAAAATTAATTTAGGATTAACTAAATTCTAGACATAATGATTAAGATCAACAATTAAGCCTTATCTCACTATGTGGGGTCGGTTATATGGATTCTTTTACGTCATTGGACTCTATCCCTGCTATATCATTATCTATGCTTAAATAAATTTTATCTTGTTTTATTGTTGCTAGCCAAGTTTTTTTGGTCTACCTCTTCCTCATTTGATGTGCGTGTTTGCCATAGTTCACATCACTTAACTGGAGCATTTATTGGTCATTTAAATATATGCTCGTACCATCTTAACGTGTCTCTTGGAGTTTTTCCTCAATAGATGCAACTCCTACTTTCTCTCTAATGCTCTATTTCTTATTCTGTCCATTCTCATATATCCACACATCCACCTTAACATCCTCATTTTTGCAACTCTCATTTTTTGCTCATGTGTTTGAGTCATAGCCTAATATTCAACTCCATATAACATAACAGGTCTAATTGCGGTTTTGTAGAACTTTCTTTTAAGTTTTAGAGGTACTTTATGATCACATAAAACACTTGACGCTCTCCTCTATTTCAACCATTCTGCTTGTATTCTATGTAAGCATCTCTCTCAATCCCTCTATTATTTTGTAAAAATAATCCTAAATATTTAAAACTCTCAGTTCTAGGCAACTCGTCATCTCCTATTTTAACAATTGTCTCATTACATCTAATATTGCTAAATTTAAATTCCGTATATTTTGTCATTATTCTACTAAGCCTACCTTTCCCTTCTAGTGTTTTCCGTCAAAATTCTAGTTTAGCATTACTCTTTCACGTGTTTCATCTACCAAAATAATATCATCTACAAACAACATGCACCACGGTACTATCTTGAATGTGTGTAGTGAGTTCATCTATACTTAGCCTAAAAAGATAGAGACTTAGAGCTGATCTTTAATGTAACCCTATTTTTATTGGAAATGCTTCAGTTACTCCGCATGAAGTTTTTACTCTGATCGTTAATCCTCATATATATCCTTAGTTAGTTCAATATATTTTATACTAACACCTTTTTTTTTCTAGAACTCTTTATATAATTTTTCTTGGGGTTCTTTCATAATTTTTTTAAAGTGATATCATGTGTAGATCTTGTTTTTGCTTCGATATTTTTCAATTAGTTGTCTAAGAAGATGTATAGCTTTTATTGTCGAGCTTCCAGGCATGAAATCAAATTGATTTTCAGTCACCGTGTTCTCCTTCGTTAATATTTTTTTTGATTACCCTTTCTCAAAGTTTCATGCTATGACTCATTAGTTTAATACCTCATAGTTTGCATAATTTGTACATCTTCCTTATTTTTATATAAGGGAATTAGAGTACTTACTCTTCATTGATCACGCATTTTTTTTCATTTTCAATATCATATTAAATAATTTAGTAAGTTATTCAATACCTTATTTCCCTAGACATTTCCATATCTCTATCGGAATATTATCTATTCTAACAGCTTTTTCATTGTGTATCACATTTAAAGCTTGTTCTACTTCTGAAGTTTGAATTCTACTATAAAAGTTTAAATTTCTATACTCATTTGACCTACTTAAATTACCTAAGTTAAGTTGGTCACCTAAATTTTCATTAAAAAATTGATAAAAATACCAATTTTGATAGATTTAAATTTAATTTAAATCAAATAGATTTAAACTTAATTTAATTTATTTTAATCAATTTAAGGAGGAAAATTTTCCCATGTATTTAGGAGGAAATGAATAAGAAAAAAATTTAAAAAGATTTTTTTTCATGTGTTTAAGGTTGAAAGAAAAAAAAAATTAAAATATAGGGAGGAAGCCGAAAGAATTAACCATAAAAAAATAATGGCTATGAAAGTAGAGAAAAAATTTTAAAATTGAAAACACCTCGGTGGTCTAAAAATATTAAATTTTTTTTAAATGAAAAAAAACTAGGCGGCCTTCGCGTGGCCATAGGGCTTCCGTGCGATTGTGGGACCTCATGGGGTAGTGTCGTATCAGTCATGGTGGGCAGAAGCATAAGTTTCGTCATTGCCTCTTTCTACAACATGAGATTTTAAAACATGATTGTGACAATGTTTAATGATAAAATTTCCCTTAAAAAATATTTAAAAAAAGTATATTAAATGTTTATCTCACATCTATACTGCAATTGAATCTTTAATACACCACTTAGGCTATGTTTGGTTGGGTGTAATGTAATCGAGCTTGTAATGTAATCAAATTTGTAATGTAATTGTAATCTTGATTACATTACAACGTTTGATAATATAATGTATGTAATCTTTGATTGTAAGGGTGATTACATTCTTTTGTTTAGTGCCCATTATTTTTTATAAGGAATGTAATTCGTGTTATTATAAAATGGAAAAAAATATCCTGCGACTTCTACTAACGACCATCGCACCTCTGTCGGAGCTTGCGGCAGCCACTGGCAACCAGCGGCCGTCGTCGGCAACGGTGGAGGGCGATCGGGGGCGGGCGGGCGGTATATTTGACATTCAAATTTTAGTTAAATAGTGACCTCGTAATGTAATCAGATCGGGCGGGCGGGCGGGCGGGCGGTATATTTGACATTCAAATTT